>CP092872.1:39124082-39207132 GCA_030710605.1 Cordylochernes scorpioides | reverse complement strand
CCTGACACAGGTTGAATTAAAGGTGTGTGAATCGTAAGGTTTCATTGATAACTAACTTACAAGGGTAAAGAACCCAGCTAGTCAGCAATTTATGAAAGAGAACGTTATTTAGTGAAAAAGTACTTCTACATTAAAAAAAATTTCCAGAAATATTTTATCTTTGTAATTCAATCAAAAAGAAATATTTAAAGAATAAATTGGCTTTTATTGCCCCCCCACAATAATATTTATAACTTTAATTACCTCCGCACTCCCCCCTGTGTCAGAGTGTTGTCGTGTCCAACGTAAAGCATGTAGCTGCAGACGCCAACAAGTATTATGCCAATTCATAACCCTAACGAGATCGTCATTAATTGTAGGTCTAACGAAGAGGGTGGAGCTTGTCAAGTCCGATGATAAATCTTTGCTATTGATGAGACGTATTCTGCTGCTGTGATTTCATCTACAAATATTCTACATATATAAGAAGTAATGTTTTCTAATTGTTAAGGTCATGGATTGGATCTTAGACAGTTAAACAGAATCATAATGTTTATATGTGAAGTAAGCACTGTGTTTATTATTATTTTAAAAATTATTTCGCATAAATATAATGAAAATGTATGTGCAAAAGGTGTTTATTACTGCGAATGATATACATGACATTACTAGAAGACTTTATATTTGACCTTTTTCCGTTAAAAAATAATGTGTTATGAATAAATGTTCACGACACTTTTTGTGTTTTGATTTCAATCGTTAGTGGCAGGATATATCAAGTAAAGCTATCAGCGAGACTTGTGCTAATATAAATAGAGAAGTGTTTGGGTTGAACTATTCAAGTAAATATATCTATTTTAATAAAGAATTATTCAAGTACTTGTTCAATGTTGGAAATGGGGGTTCACATACAATGATGATTAATACATAATTGACCGAAATTGTTGATCATCGAAACTAAACATTTTAAATTTGATTTAATTAATCCATAAGTTTGTGTTTGTGTGTAAATTTATTTATGTATAGTCACACATTACAATACAATATAATACACTGCGGCCTGTGATTGTAAAACGACACTTGAAGTTACACCGCATGAGTTTCTTTTAAACGAAAAATCAAATTTTTATTTCAAGGTAAAATATCGACTATTTTTAACTTTTTTGGATGAGGTATGAAAGGGTGAATTATGAAGAGTAATGACGAACGGAAAAATAAAAGTGTCTAGGGATGGGAAAAAAACACATTACAATTTTATAAAATATATTTTTGGAGCACTTGCCTTACACCCTCCAGTTCAGCATTAGCCAACGTGATATATAGAAATGCAATATTTATAATTCATTAGAAGTTAAATCAAAGTAGGTATATCGATATTACCGTTAATATATTACATTTAATATGTTGTGAGATCCTACTTCTATCAGTAAATAAATTTCTAACCCCTTCAGCCAATCTCTCGACATTATTATTTTACATAGCGTGTTGGGTGGGACTCAGAAAGTATAATGATGAAGGAATTTTAAACTACGCCGAGCAAGGCCAAATTACACTAGAATACTCTCTTCTTCAGGGATAGGTTCGATATATAAAAGTTTCATGATATATGTATATGACCTTTCCAAAATTGGATCATTTTCGAAAATTTAAGCACATTTATTCACATTAAATACTAACCCTTTCTAACCATTGAGATAAGAGGATGCCAGCGGGCGACGCTGGCCTGGGACGCTGGGAATTCTGCGAGAAGCGGCGGCTGGCCAGCCGGCCTGCGCGCGCACCGGGGGCTGCGCGCGCACTTTTCGAACACCGCCTGATGTCGCCGGCTGTTTACCGCGCGTCGCTACAACCTGCGGCGGTTCCTTCCATTATATAACGCTCTAGGCGCTGGTGGAGTAAAAACTGTACTCCACCTGCCTCTTATAATTGTATGTAATTTTTGGACACTTATTAAAATATAAATTATTAATTTATAGTTCTCACTGCAGCTCGAACCTTTACCCTAACGCGGTAGAACATGGCGCAGTCGACATTCGGTTAATTATAGCCGTTTTTTAAGTGACAGCTCAGTGACAATTAGTAATCAAGATGCCCTCAAGAAGGAATCGCCGACCATCCCAAACCCCTCCAGAGAACCCTGCCTCGCCGACCAGCACCGACATCCTCAGGTCCATGGCCGCACTGTTGCAGCAGATGGCTACTCGGAATCCGACACCGACAGTCCCATTAGGAGCTCCTCCTCACCACGCCACAAAAATCAACCAGCTTCCTAAACTGGCTTCCCCGGAGGAGTTAACGATGTCTTTTTTCCGCGATTGAAACAACGTTGGAACGACTACGTGGACGCCCAACAAGTAGCCACCTTCCCGCTATCCACACAGCAAGTGACTTTGCGTGCCGCCCTCCATTCCGAATGGACCATCCTTTGGCAATCAGGCCGCCTTCGTATTTCTACCACCACCACCCTCGATGAAGCCGTGAATGCTCTCGAGGCCTACCTACGCAAGAAGCGAAACCCCCTCCTTGATCGGCAAGATTTTCATCGTAGGGACCAACAAACCGGAGAATCGGTGGATCGCTACTTCGCAGCCCTTAAAGCTCTTGATGACTCGTGTGCACATGAGCTGGATTTTAAGTGCAGCACATGCGGCGACCCGTGTATTACAATATGCACAAAAAGAGCTTGTGGGAAAACGTTTGCCCTTGCTGGTTATCAACAGCAACTCCGTATCCGTGACAGGTTAATATGTGGCCTGTTTGATAAAGACCTCCAACGAAAAGTACTGGCGGAGCAGTACAATTCCGACCTCTCCCGGACCGAGTCCTCTCAATTTGCATCGCACATGAGAGTGCTACCGCCGTGGGCGCGACTCTTTCAACCTCCCCAACCACCTCCCCCGAAGCCTTCATTGCAACCAGACGTGCACCATCAACCTACAAGCATCAACAAGCCAGCTCGTCTGAAACCTCACCTAAGCCCAACCGTTTCTTTCAGAAACCCTATGACCTAATGACCCCTGCTCCGGATGTGGGGCGAACCCAAGACACCGCCGTGACCAGTGCCCAGCAAAAGACATAGAGTGTAACAAATGCGGCATCACCGGGCATTACGGAAGGGTTTGCCGACAACTGAAACGGAAACCCACAACCAAACCTAATATCCCGCCACCCGCAACCAGAAACAATCAGTCCCAACCAGGACCCTCAAACACAGTTGTTGCAGCTGGAGTACGCAACGAACTCATAACCATTACGACCGATATCAAACATAAGTTACACCAAATCCGTTGGCTGGCGGACCCGGGGTCAGATCTGGATCTAATCCCAGAATCAGAATTCCTGTTACTGGATGAGCAGACCCGATCAGCACTCAACCCGAAGAACGTCCCTTGCGTAGGAGCCAACGTCATCAGCTTAAGTCCTTGTGGATCGTTCGTCGCGGCACTGCATCTCAACGGGAAAACATACAGTACTACCGTTGGAGTCTGCCAGCACCTGAACGCCCCTCTCTTGAGCAAGAGCGGATGCAAAGCCTTAGGACTTCTGCCGGATAACTGGCCCCATTCAATGATCGTCAATGCCATAACCAACGGACAAGTTCTAACGTTCCCGCCGACCCCGGTGAGAGCCAATGAGATCGATAAGCAGTCTATCCTTACCCATTATGCTAGAGCGTTCGACGACACAGTGTTAAAACCCATGCAAGGACCCCCATGTCTATCGAACTAGTTAAAGATGCCGTTCCTTGCAAACGCTACCGGGCATACAACGTTCCCTTTCACTGGAGAGACCCCGTCAAAACTCAACTCGATACCATGTTGGCGAAAGGGATAATCGAACAGGTACCCGTCGGCGAAGCCATCGATTGGTGCCACCCTATGGTAGTCGTCCCGAAAAAAGGCTCATCAGAACCGCGCGTAACCGTGGACCTCACCGGACTGAACAAATACGTCCGACGACCCGCCTATCCAGTCAGGGTACCCCGCGAGGTTGTTGCTCGCATCCCACCAGGCATGCAGTTTTTCAGCACGCTAGATGCCCGTCACGGTTATTGGCAAGTCCCCCTCGATGAAAAGAGTAAAAAACTAACCACCTTCATCACACCATGGGGAAGTTACCGCTATTGTCGCAACGTGATGGGATTGTGTTCCGCCGGAGACGAGCACAACCGTCGTGGAGACGAAGCCCTATTTGGAATACAGAACGTAGAAAAAGTGGTAGAGGACATCATTATCTTCGATTCAGACTACAAAACACACGTCCAACGTGTTCGACAGGTCATTTCCCGGTGTCAGGAACATGGAATCACCCTCAACCAGAAGAAGTTCGTATTCGCTCAGCCAGAAGTCGACTGGTGCGGCTTCCGTATAAATTCTTCCGGTTACACACCTTCTCCACATTTGTACTCCGCTCTAAATAATTTCCCGATACCAACCAACAAGACCGACGTGCGTTCCTTTAACGGCCTTGTTCAACAGTTTGAGGCCTTTTCCCATCATCTAACCGAGCTATCCGCGCCAATCCGATCACTTTTGTCAGCCAAAGCCGCCTTCGTTTGGGAGAACCCCCACCAGCGAGCTTTTGACGCAGTCATTCAAGAACTCTGCAGCTCACGCATCCTAGCACAGTTCTCCCCAGGAGAACCCCTCCGCCTAGAAACGGACGCAGCACAGACCCAGGGACTAGGATATGCCCTTTATCAACAACAACCTGATAGTCAATGGAGACTTCTCCAGGTAGGATCCCGCAATGTGACTCCTGCAGAGTCCCGGTATAGCGCCACGGAAATTGAGTTATTAGCTGTCGTGTGGGCAGCCAAGAAATGCAAGTTATTTCTTATGGGATCTCATTTCGAACTTATAGTCGACCACCGTCCCCTTATTCCCATACTGAACTCCAAAACTCTGGACGAGATAGAAAACCCAAGGCTCCTCCGGCTAAAGGAAAAGCTGACTCCGTACCTCATTACGGCAGTTTGGCGTCCGGGAAAGAAACATACCGTTGTCGACGTGCTCTCTCGCCACCCATCCCCAGTTCCCGACGTTTACGATACCGATGATCATCCTGATTCTGATCCCGCACCTCTCATTGCCGCTGCAGTAGTAGACCCGGTCGACGGATCCAGGGTAATGGAGGATTCGTTAATACGACAAATCAGAGCAGCCGCAGAGCATGATGGAGAGTACAAACGTATACGCAAGATCATCCCTCAAAAGATTCAACGTAAAGAAGACCTCGACGAAGATCTTCGCCCCTACTGGAGAGTATTGCACCAACTAAGCGTACGCGAAGAACTCGTTTTCTTAGGCTCTCGCCTACTCATCCCAACACCATTACGCTCAGAAGTGCTAAAAATACTCCATGCTTCGCATCAAGGCCAAGACCGGACTCTTCGACGCGCTGGCCAATCTGTCTTTTGGCCGAGCATCACTAATGACATCCGGAACGTAGTAAAAACGTGTGCCGAGTGTTCAGCCTATCTACCCTCGCAACAGAAAGAACCACTCTATTCCGACCCGCCGCCTAGCTACCCATTTCAACATGTTTCCTGCGACCTTTTTTCGCACGCTGGATACCAATATCTCGTTATGGTCGACCGCTTTTCAGGTTGGATCAACGTGACGCAATGTGGCAGAGCACCCACGTCCACCACGGTCATCCGTCACCTTCAAAAGTGGATGGCAGATTACGGCATCCCAGAGATACTCACATCCGACAATGGTCCCCAATTCTCCTCTCAAGAGTTTCGGAGTTGGACAAAGCGTTGGAACATCGAGCACTCCACCTCATCTCCACACTTTCCTCAATCAAATGGACTTGCCGAAGTGGCCGTAAAAGCGATAAAGTACCTAATCAGCAAGACCACCACCAATGGGAATCTCAAGTCCGACACATTTTTAGAAAGTTTGATAGGTTCCGAAACACGCCCAAAGCAGAGGGACGAAGTCCAGCGCAGATTGTGTTTGGTGCCCCGACACGTACCAAGCTACCGCTTCACCGTAGTCAGTTTGCCAAGGAATGGAGAACAAGGATTTCAGAATGCGATCAACGAGCCCAGAACTTAAGGCAGAAAGCCCTCAAGCGATACAATCGCAACGCCAAGCCACTCTCACAATTGGAAGTGGGAGCAATAGTCCTTGTCCAGGATCACCGCACAAAACATTGGACCCTCCTTGCTGAGGTTCTCGAACAACTTCCACGCGGTCGCAGCTACCTCATCCGGACCGACGCCGGACGCCTTCTTCGCCGTAATCGCAGATTCTTACGACCTTTCGTGCCTCCACCGTACACCACCCACCCAACTCAGCTCAACATCAGCAGACCTTATCCCCTCGAACCCGAGAACCGAACCCCGTTATAGCAACTACGTTGGATCGGTCCCAAGTCCCAATCTCCAGGGGGGGCATGAGATAAGAGGATGCCAGCGGGCGACGCTGGCCTGGGACGCTGGGAATTCTGCGAGAAGCGGCTATAAATTAAATTATTAATTTATAGTTCTCACTGCAGCTCGAACCTTTACCCTAACGCGGTAGAACAACCATAAACCCCTTTTGAAATAGTTTAACTATTAATTGCAATAACTAATAAAATAAATGCATATATCCGAAATAAATCTACATTTTATCCAAAATTACATGCGCAGATCTTTTACCTATCTGTCAGTCCCACTCCTGTTCCATCATAATCTCTGTTTGCTCACAACCTTTGAGGATTCAGGTTTGGAACAAAAGTTATGATCGAATACAACTCTGATCATACACATGGTACCGCCCTGTTATCGTGAGTAGAGCGATATTATACGATATTTTCTTCACTATTTTGCATAATGTCGGAATGTTTGTAAAGTGCCATAACGGAGCTACTGAGACAAATCTTGAAATGTACGCACACTCAATGTGGAAGCGTGTGCTAGAAATGGTTTAGATGATTCCTATAGAAGATCCACAAAATTGGTTTACAAATCTGATTCAAATCAGCATTTTGAAAATATTACATGACAACAACCTTTTTTTCTACCATCTTCAATGTGGTTTTCTGCCTGCTATATCAATCTGCCGATGCATTTTTACCGCTAATTTATCCAAATTCACATCCTTGGGATATCCAATATCCTTGGAAATCATCCTCTTCACAGATGGAGAGACCTTTGGTATTTTTTCTTTACCTGCAAATCATCCACGTATAAGCACAGAAAATCTCAATGATAGACTCGAAGGGCGCTGATAGATAGAGCCAATTTAGCATCAAAGTTATAATTGTATACTTGACAATATCCTCATCACGCCCCTACTAGCATATCGTTTAGCAGGCCAACAATATCTACTGTACCTGCGGGACACCTTTCCGGTTGAATTTGTACGACAAACATTGTAATGTATGCATGACGGGGCTCCAGCCCTCTTATTGCGGTTAGTCAGTACTTGGATCGCTCCTTCACTGTCAGATTGACAGGAGTCAGTCTACCAGCCCACTTGCTCGTCCGACCTTTCACCTGTTCATATTGAGACTGTGCGTCAATCCATGGCGTTTATATGTGTAGCTGAGATACACGGATACCAAAATCCTGTGACGCGGAAGGCATGATAATAAAGTCTCTTTTTTAATTCAAGTTATGGAATTTCGGACATTGGTTAATAGGGCCTTTTTTTCTTTTGTTTATTTTTAATTAGGAATTGCCACCTTCTATTTGTAGGTTTATTTTTAATTCAAGCTAAAAATACATTTCGTTTATTTAAAACATGTAATAATTTTCGAATAAAGACACAAATATCAGACACAAAGTGTTATTTGAATAGATCCTTTTTCTAGAGGCTCTAGAGAGTAAAAATATTCAAATAACGACCAAATATTCATTTTTGAAATGTTTCTATTAAGAGATAGCTTTTTCGAGTTTTATCCCGTTGCACACGAATAGAACAACAACAAAAATATATAAATCAATTAATTCCTATATTTAACTTTAACTCACACACCACCACGAACACAACTTAAATAACAGTATATTGTTAAGAGACCTACTGACGCTATAGAGGGTGGCCCGTAAGTTCCGATACCATTTTATTTTTTTTTTGCCTAATAAATTATAATTAACATCTGTGTTTTTCATGTTCCATCCAAGTTTATATTTTCAGAAAACTCATCTCTCGATATTAAATAAAGAATTAAATTTATTAAACTCTATTATCAACATGTTAACTCTACGACGTCAATGGTAAAAGCATTCTGAGTCTTCTGAACCTTCTAAATTAACCGTAACCAAAATAATAAAAAATGGAAACTACCGGTAGTGTGGAATATATTCCTAGATAATGAAGACAAACTCTGCTACCTTTGAAACTAATATAAACCTAGTTGAAGCATCTTTAGAAGCTAGTCCTCAAATTTCAACAAGGAGGTCGTCTCAAGAGCTAAAAATACCCAGAACCTCCATCCAAAGAATGCTTAAAGGTCTTGGTTAAAAGCTCTATACTCCTAAATTGATTCATGCACTTCATAATCATACATACACGTAGAGAGGCGTTCAAGGACAGCTCTACAAAATTAAAATTAGCAATCTTCGTGTAAAGAAACGCACCAAAAGTTAGAATTTCACAATTTAATAGAATTGTGGACTATTTGACAAATTGGAACCGCCCCTTCCAATTTAATATTGAGAATTTAAAAGACGCATATTTTTAAGGAAAGCTAATTAAATTAATGGAATATCTGGAACTGTGCGAGGGATTTGAGCTGAGGGAGGTTGCCATCGATTGAAAAAGTAGTCCTGTATCCTATTATTTATTTCCGACTTTAAATAAGTATATGTTACGAAAAATAAATAATAGAGGTTTGTCTATTTATACATTGGATATTAAAAAGATTCACCAATGCAAATTAATGGATTTTTGCCATGATGCTCAAAATACGTAACTCGGCACTAGATTGCTTTATCAAATTAGAATTTATTCAAAATTTTTATTTTGAAA
The DNA here is from genome assembly GCA_030710605.1 of Cordylochernes scorpioides. Classification (NCBI taxonomy): domain Eukaryota; kingdom Metazoa; phylum Arthropoda; class Arachnida; order Pseudoscorpiones; family Chernetidae; genus Cordylochernes; species Cordylochernes scorpioides. The sequence continues at coordinate 39,198,187 of CP092872.1, read as the reverse complement.
GTACAATTGCACATTTATCTAGTAGCTTCAGGTTTAAATCAACAACAACAAAAACACTTATTAAGTACACTGGTCCCATAAAGGAATATCCTAGATGGGTAAACAGAAGAAGCATAGCTGTTATCTAGAGAAAGTGGAAAATAATATCAACCTTTCAAGTTGGATCTCTCTACTGTGTTAAGACTTTTGACTGTGCCGTTTCCTAGAATTTATGAAAATACAATGCATTGCTCTTGCTTTTCACCACTATGGGCTACCATAAACCATATGGCGGTTCAGGTTTAAATCTATAATTAAAGTATTCTATATAACATTGAAATGCGCTGCCATTATTTATTATTTGAGCCACAAAATAATATCTTCCACGGGACTATATCAATGCCTAATGCTATCTACAATGTTCAATACCATAACCAAGTGCCAAATAGCCTTGAAAATTATAAATATATCAAACGAAAAATTATTTCTAATATTTATAATTAAATCTTTTTTTATATATCTCTATACAGTCCTTATAAAAATTAAAGCAAGAAGGGCATGGTTTACCAGTAGTTAACGCCTCCAGCGGTTTCGCCATTTTAATCTCTTTTTAACATCCATTTACTGTATCTATAACTAATATACATAATATTTTATAAATTCAGCCTATGTATATAATACAATAGTGAAAGCGGTCTGGAAATTAGAATGACGAAACTGCTTGTAGGGTTCGCCACCTAGAGGCCATGCTCTCCCTCTTTCAATTTATATTCATTATAGCACAAGGTTATTATAAAAAATATCTTTAATTATACCTATTGAAATAGGCTCGTTTTAAGCCAACGAAGTAACTATTAGGCTCAAAACCTAGTCTCGTGTATATAATAAAGAATATCATATGTATATATTTTTCAAGTTATAAAGAATATTTTCATTGATTCAATCGAATATATATATATATATATTTTTTTTTTTAAATAGAGAAATCCATATTTATATCATTAGATAATAAAAAGGCATATATTGGATTGATTAAAAATTTTATTTGCCAATACGCCAAACTTGATCAAGGCATTACATTTTGTATAAACAAACTCAGCGCTGCATAGTGTTATAATATCACAGTTGAAATAATTTTTAAATAAAAATAGGAGGGGGAAATTTGGGCATTGAAAAAATTATTTTAAAAGTCACAATCATAATATTAGTTAAATATCTTAAAATATTAAGGAGAAAAATAATGACCTCATTATTGTGATAATTATATATTTATTGTGATTGTAACTTTTATAATAATTATTCCATGCACAAATTCCCCCCACCTACTTTGTATTTCAGAAATTATTAATATGAAAATATAATTTAAAATAATAGCGGGTTCCCGGTGGCAGACCGCACGGAACCTCCGCTTCTGCTGCCGAATGGTCGACCAGAGCTCTCCGGTCAAGTTCTGTCAACCCCAGATTATCGGGTGCGGATTTACCGGGTATGGCGGAAATACCGGGTTGTGGATATAATGATTGCGAGTTCATCGGTTCGAGTTTAAAAGAGCTTTCAAATGAATCTGGTTGCTGGTATAACGGGTATGGCGGTCTGTAGCCTGACTTTGATGGATCCGTAGTCATCACGCAAAACTGAAATTATAAATAGTCATCGACCGAAATTGATTTCATATGTTTCCGTCCACCTTTGTCGTCTGTTCGTTTCATTGAACTTTTTCAATAATTTTGAGCGAGTAAATTTCCAGCTATACCTCTTCGGTAATCTATGAATAGGAAATTTTGTTGAACTTTTTCAATATGTAAATACCTCCTACACCTCTATATATATATTGTAGAAAATTTCGAAACAATAGGCTTGATGATGAGTTAACGCTTGAAAACTTGCCATTTTCATTGAATAAAGAAACCTTTTGCAAATTATTTCGATTCCTATATCGTTTTAAATAGGAATAGGTTTTAAGAATAGTATCATTTTTTCAATAAATTGGTATAGAGAAAATATGTTGAGAATCTCACGAGCAGTATAAAATCTGGGAAAAAACTGCTCCTGTGACATTTAAAATAGTTTTTATACTGAATCGACATTATCTGAGGATGTGGGTACAGACAATGTACTCTGTTGATTGTATTGTGATAATGTCGATCAAAAATTTGTTCAATTATCTGAAGAGAAAAAATCTCGATGAAAATTGTAACCGGAGAGAATGACAACAAATGAATATGGAGGAAGTAGAGAATACTCAGGCTCCCCAATACCCTGTTCTAACCTGAATTGAAGGTCTGTTTGAGTATTTGTAAAAATAAGAAATAATAGAGGCTATATGACAAAAAAAATATCATTGTGTATTCTTGTGGAACAACGATGAAAGAAACAATATTAATCAATTTCAAAATATTAAATAATTGCTGCCAACTACACAAACACTAGTTCAGTCTATTAAATAATTAATGACTCTGCAATTTTTATAGAGTGAAATCATATCAACAAATACATAGGGCACTAGGAAGGTTTTGCAATGTGTGACTTTATTATTTACAATATTTCAAAATATTTCCCATGATGAATACACATCCATCCTTCGAAACCAATCATTAAACAAACTCTTCAACGTTTACTCAAAGAGCTTGGCGCACTTGTTATTCAATGCCCTCAAAAGCTCTTCATTTCAGAAAATTATTTACGATTTAGTCTGTTCTTCAGGCGAGGGAAGAAGGCAAAGACGCAAAATCTGGAAGAAGCTCCAACAATTTTAACCCAATAAGTTTTATATAATCGGCGCAGACCTTCGAACGGTGGACTGGAGCATTGTCATGACGGAAAAGCCAGGAAGACATTCGTTCAGTGTAACACTTGGCAAAGATTGTCATTTGATTTTCCATTACCGCGTTACTTACAACTCTTCTGCCATTAAAGTATACGGTTAACATTTTATTCTTAATAGATTTGGATTTGCGTACAGACACATGCGTGCCTTCACCTTCAAATATCCATACTTTGTTCTGGGCTTTATTAAATAAAGCACATCAAACTAATATATTCAAGTTTCATCACCTGTTATTATGCTATTGACATAACGAGATAATCCATTATCACACCTTTTGAGCATCTCTCGGCAACATGAAACACGTCGAGTCATCTGATCACCGGTTAGATGGTCGTTCAGAATGGAATGAATTGCTTGTTCAGTAATGTCTAAACTTTCTTCTATCTGATGATAAGTTATATGTCGATCAGTCTCCAAAGCATCTTGACATCAGAGATGGTTTCCTCATTAACTGATGAAGCTAGACGTTTAGACCTTGGAGCGTCTCTTATGCCATATTATTCTTGCTTGATATACCTATACCACATCTGAATATGGTAGTACGATGCGGATTTATCATTCCCTGGTAGAGGAGTATTTCTTGCAAGTATTATTAAATGCCCAAACCGTGTCTAAAGTTATGTCGAAAAATGGCTCAGTATTCAATTTTGCGTCAGGTAGACATTCTTAATATTTCATCATTTCACAGTTCAAAGAACACTAACATACAGCGAATGAAATTTTGACTGCAATTCAAATATAGACAGGGTTAATAAGTTCAAATTCGTAACCACGTGGGCGCACGGGGTAGAACGTATTGCAAAACCTTCCTAGTGCCTTTTGTAGAGTTCTTCAAAATAACTTTCAAGACCTTCTCATACGCTTCTTTATCGATATCCCAGCAAACTTTCGTTGGATTGCTGAAGAACGAAAGTTCTAAAGTGATCGCCGGGTCATTAATGAAAAGAAACGCACAAAAAAGCTTTTGATATTTTTAAAACTATATTTTTATCGAAATGATCATATATAAAGGAGAATACAGTTTAATACTCGAATATAAGTTTTTATAAATGCTGTGTGTGACCTGTTTTTACAATATCAATTAATATATAAACACATATCAATTATTAAGGAAAACATTTTATGAGGATTTCGGTTTGTTTTGGGAGACTTTTAAAAGTACTAGAACGTTAGACTTTTACCGTGGAATTCGATGTGGTTACCTCACCTGTAGTATCGTGATACGTATAGAGAGATGATAGCATCCGCGGGGTAGGTGGCCACACGCACCTACTCTCGGTCACGTGGCAACTGCCCTAAACAGTTATTTTTTCGATTATTGCTCGAGTAAAATGGCCTTCTCACGAAATCAATATAGCTCAATTATTTTCTATGATATCAAATGGTTTTGAATGAACTAAATTACAAACTTGTAGGTGAATCAACTTGACTCTGGAGCTTTTAGAAAACATTAAACCAGATGTCTTAAAGCAACTAGAATCCTTGTTGTAAAGGATTTAAAAGTGTATTGAATGTAATGGTATTTTTATTTTGAGGAAATATATCGTATTGCAAAACTTTCCGCGTGGCTCTCGTACTCCCTAAGTATTGAATGGATTGGGAATCGGAATAAGAAAATTATTTTTATTTAATCCAATATATGACTTTTTTATTATAAAAAGATGGATAGCTCAATTTTCTAAAATTTATATATATATAATATATTATATGAGTAGAATTAAATATAATTTTAAGGAAAAATTTAATTCTACTTATTTGTTCAGTAATAGCTTGCTTATACACTGACATTATACTCTCAATTCTACATCGAAATATTCTATAACTTTCCTTTAAAATATTATAAAACCTTTATATAAATATATATAGACCTTTTGAACCCCACTATATTTCTATCTCAAATATCCATATCAATAATTAAATAAAATATAAAAATCAGAATAAAAATAAAATGAATAAATAAGATTAACAGATACATGTTTAGGCATAAACGATTTGTTGATTCTATAGCAGTAACTCTCTCTTTCGTGCCCTCACAAATATATGAGTGTATATGTAGGAAGATTACATCGTTGTAAAATAAAAAATATGATATTCATATAAACATTATTATGTTTCTACTTATGTATCCGACAGATATGTGTCTATTTTCCAATTCCAGGGAAGTGAATATACTTTTTATATATATATTGTGTGGTACATGAACCTTCCGAAATATAATGCTGTATACAAATATATGTTAAATGCTTTTTTTAAGGAATATAATAGGGTCAAGATATATACGAGGGTTGTCCGTTAAATAAGTTCCACGGGGCACCACTGTCATGAGGATCGCTTTTAGGCTCGAGCCGACTGCACGGGCTCGTAGTTTGTTCTCACCCACTCCAATTTCACACAAAGGACACGTCGCTGGTAAGCTAATTTTGGCTGAGCAGCCGTTAGTGATGGAGCTTCCCCTCGTGTCTCCCGCCAGCTGTGAATTACGGTCAGTAATTCGCTTTTTGGCCGCAAAGAAGAATTCGGCGAAGGACATTCATACTGAACTCTGTCAAGTGTATGGAAAAGGTGTATGAGTTCCGGGATGGTGCGCAGATGTGTCAGAGAATTTAAAAACGACCGAACAGACGTCCACGATGAACCGCGTGCTGGACGGCCATCGGTTTCGGACGAAACTATTGCCAAAGTCGAAGCGGCAATGCTTGAAGATCGACAGGTTACTGTGCGGAAGCTCTGCGATTTGGTTCCTGATGTTAGTAAAACCACCATCGACAAGAATTTGCGTGAACATTTAGGGTATTCAAAGGTCTGCGCAATATGGGTTCCGAAAATGCTGACTGAAGACCATAAACGGCAGTGGGTTGATGCGGCCCAGAAATTTCTCGATTGCCATAAAACTGACGGAGAGGAATTCTTGGATTCGATCGTTACTGGTGATGTTACCTGAGTACACTACACCACACCGAAGACAAAGGAGCAATCCAAGCAGTGGAAGCACACTTCTTCGCCGAAACCTCTAAAGTTTAAACAAACACTTTCTGCCGGGAAACTTATCGCTACCGTCTTTTGGGCCGAAAGGGCCTATTGTTGTGTGACTTTATGCGTCGGGTACAACAATCAATTCCGACCGGTACTGTGAGATCTTGAAACAACTTCGACGCGTGATTCAGAACAAGAGGAGAGGGATGTTAACCAAAGGGGTGCGTTTCCACCACGACAACGCTCGGCCGCACACCGCCCATCAAACCACTGCCCTCATCGAAGAATTTGGATGGAAATTTGTGTCACACACCACCTTACAGCCCGGACGTAGCTCCTAGTGACTTCCATTTCTTCCCCGAGTTGAAGAAAAACCTGGGTGGAACCCAATTCCAGAACGATGACGAGTTTGGAAGAAGCGGTTTTAGGTTTCTACGCGCCAGGCGGCAGAGTCTTTGACTCTGGGTTCCATAAGTGGGTGTCCCGAATGCAAAAATGCGTCGAACGAAACGGGGAATATGTAGAGAAAAATGAAAAAAGTCTGATATTTTCGAAAATGTATAGTTCAGGGCAAATAAACCTGTTTTTCTGTATGAAAAACCTCTGTGGAACTTATTTAACGGACAACCCTCGTATTTGTAAAAATCACCATATTATAATATTCGATGAAATAATCATTTTTGTATCAATATTAAGAAGAAATATCAAGCCTCCAGGGATAGGTTTTATTTATATATATTTTTATTCCTGGAGATTCGAAATTTCTAACTTAATATATTATTATTCCGAATTGGAATAATTTTTATCTTGGGTTACCACTTATTGTATCTTCACTTGATATATTCTGAAAATATTTTGAATTGTTATTTTAAAGAAATAGATGATTTGTAAAATGTTTATAAGTTTAGAATTAGTGTTTTTGGATGTTCGCGAATTTCTCTCGTGGCACGTAGGGTGGTCTAATTTCTGGTGGGCGGGAGCGGATGAGGGCTAGGAATCCTTGCCACTTTTTAAACCTGGCTAGTACTTTATATTTTGGTTTGGCAGAGTGTAGACTGCATCTAGATAAGCCAGGCCTTTTCAGCTGATTAATATTATTTAATTAGAGCAGCTCGATTCTTCATATAACCTTCTGACTACATGAGCAACGTCAAACTTCTTTGACTAAGTGAATCTGCAAACGCTGAATAATTGGAGCACAGCCTCAAAGAACTAGACCAATTCGAAGACTTACTACTATATTAATTTGCATATTTAGGTAAAGCAACAACTTTTACATAATCGGAGCGAAAACCTGGGTACGATAATGTATAGGTATAATTCAGAGTAACACACCCCAGTGTCAGCATCTCCATATCATAACACATAAAATACCTATATATATAATTATTGGAGTATAATTAAGTTCGTACATTTTGATAAATATGGCGCTACTAGTTTATTATTCCATTGTTTCAACTGGCAACACTATTTTTTCGAAGCGTCATCATAAAGTTTATTTTTCATTAACCGTTATTTCTTTAAAGTATAAACCCTAGAGTCATCGTAGTTTATAGTGATCATGTTCTAGCTGAATGAACGTGTCAGAAGTGGTTTTCGCGGTTTAAAAGTGTAAATTGTGATTTGGAAGACGAAGAAAGACCAGGAGCGCCACCAAAGTTTGAGGATAAAGAATTAGAGGCAAGACTAGATGAAGATTCAATACAAAGGCAAAAGGAACTCTCAAAAATACTTGGAGTCACTCAACCAGCCATTTTTCATCGCTTAAAATAAATAGGAATTATCCGGAAGGTCGGAAATTGGGTGCCGTATGAACTGAAGCCAAGAAACGGCAAACGCCGTATTTTCATTTGTCAAAAACTGTTCCAACGACAAAAAATAAAGTGGGTTGAAATATAATTGTAACTGGCGATGAAAAGTGCATCCATTACGATTATCCGAAACGTCGGGCAACGTATGGATACCCTGGCCGTGCTCCATCATCGACGGCGAAGCCGAATATTCATGACGAGAACATTATGCTGTATATTGATGGAACAGCTAGGAGTAGTATATTAATAGCTGCTACAACCGAACGAAAGGATCACATGGGAGGTATACCGAAGACAATTGCTCACTACCGGGGCCAAGAGGCTGAAATTTTCGATATGCCCGCTATGTGAAGTGATGTGCGATTTTTTCAGCCATCTATATATTTTAAAGTCCTTCAATATTCTATCCTTCAGAATGATACTTTCAACAAACCCAAAATATTTCGTATTTAAATTATGTAAGAAGCCTCCGCGTGTTCATTATCAGCATTTCGATAATATGAAGAGTTAAACATGGTGAAAGTGTCAGAACAATTCAATCCAATAAAATATTACTTTAAGTTGAATACTTTGCAGTAGGAATATTTTTGTATAAAGTGTTTTGAAATTGTTAAGCAAGATCCAATAAATTGTTGCGTCGATAGACCGTAGATGTGACCTGGATTTATCATTATACCCAGAAACTAACCAACAATCAAACCATTGGCTTGGTTTATGGGAATAAGAAGGCGAATATGGTTCCATCTGTCGAGAAGGTTTGGCAAGGATTTTTTGGATACTAAGATAGTCGTATTGTAGGCTTCATAGAAGAAACTTTCCACTGAATATCAATACAGTGAGTTAATGACCGCTTCGACAAGAAATTCGAAAAAATATTTTACCATGACAACACATTTTCATCCGGAATATTTTCCTGATTTCCAAATTTCCTGAATTGCGTTTAGAGAACTCTTTATAAGAAGTAGAAAATCTTGTGATGTGGAGAATCGTCTCAATCAGTATATGGTAAAAGTAGAAAATCGTGAGGCGAAGAATTCATTGAAAGATTTTTATTTAGCCGAGCTTTCGAGTATTTTCTGCCCTTCTATAGGAATAACAATGAGAAAGTTCTTATTTTACTACCATGGAAGGGCAGAATTGCTCGAAAGCTCGGCTAAATAACACCCTTGCAATAAATTCTTCGCCTCACGATTTTCTATTTTACAATAAACTGATTGAGGCGATTTTCCAACTGACGTTAAGAAATGCTTGACGCACCCTGTATTCCCCGATCTGGTTCCCTTACATTTCTGCTTGTCCCCAAATGTAAGGCTATAGCGCTAGCAGGTAGAGTGTCAGCATAAAGCTTTATTTTTAAAGGATATTGAAGTGGCAGCGGTATTTATTGTGTTTGTCGAAGATGTTTTCAAATTTTGTTTCTATTCAGAAATGAGATGCCAGTTAAATTTAATAATCATTGAAAAGTCAACTATATATCGAATGAAATTTAATTGTATTTGCATACAAAGATCAAGTTAAATTTTAGCGCTCAGGTTATGTCTTTTCTTTTTATATATCAAGTTATAAGTTCAAATAAGCGAATATACTGCGCTACAAAAAAAAAAACTCGACCAATAGACAGCAATCTAAAGGTGACCCCCCCGAATGACTCAATAGAATTTTACTTCTAGACAGACGTAAATGCTCCGTTTTATTCGATATGAAATAAATTACGCTGCGACATTTTGTGCATCCTCAATCTATCATTGGAAGCAGCTTTGGAAATATATAAATATATATCACCTCGTATCTACAAATGGTTTTTATCGACAGAGTATCTGCCCATATATTTTTTGGCGTTAATTTTTGTAGATGTCTTTTAGCAATAGTTTTTGATTATATAAAAAGTAGAGTTAAATTTGAATCGATATTCCGCGTGAGATGACGGTAATTTGATGATGATAGATAACTTTATCACACCGTATATTTATTAATTTGAAAGTTGTTGTATGTTACGGAGTTTAGAATATTTACTTTTTTATTGATTTTGATCTTCAAACAAATATAAAATTTAGAAATTTTGAAAGGCTTATTGTAAATATAGAGAATTCGAAGTCATTCTTCCAGAAATCATGCACATTATATCCAACTCTCTTTCTCTCTTGTATTTAACCTTATATAATCTTATAGGAAAGATATCTGATAAAGAAGTTTCAATCCCTCTTTCTCTCTACCCCAGTGTAGCGAAGGCTACCATCTACAAGTACCATCTTGGTCTTGAGGTTGGTAACGCCAGCTACTTCATCGACCTGCCCACTCTGGAAAGAACTCTCGCAGTCCATCGGTGGCGGAGTCTTTCCCGCGGTGGGCCCTACCAATGAAGACTGTATATATTTTATATTTATGTATATTTATCAGAATAATTTTCATATTTATATCTATTTATTCGTATATTTATCATTATATAATCTTATTTAATCGTGTATTTAATCTTATAATAATATATGGACATGTAATAAATCAGTTACAATCTCATTCTCTCTCTCTCTCTAATCTCTCTAAGCATTTCTGTGCTTTTCGCCGGTCAGTATGATCGGAGTTGGTAGCTCAATCAGAGGAAGGCCATATATTCACAATACAACTATTTATTTGATACTAGAGCAGGAGACGGGTAAATTTGATAATATTTTCATGTTTACTGAATTTATTTTATATAATCTTATATTTTTGAAAATAGAGGAATCCATACTTAAATTATTAGATAAATAAAAAGGCATATATTGGATTTAATAAAATATTTATTTGTACATACATAACATGGGCGGCGCTGAGTTTGTTTATACAAAAATGTAATGTCTTGATAAAGTTTTGGCGTTCAGCCAACCGAAATATTGGCAAATAAATATTTTATTAGATCCAATATATGCCTTTTTATTATCTAATAACACTGATAGACAAAACTTAAGGAAGTTGTACCTTATAGCATATATATATCGGGATTCAGAAAATAACTCTGAGAGATATTTTCTGAATCCCGATATATATATGCTATAAGGTACAACTTCCTTAAGTTTTGTTTATCAGTGTAATCTTATATGAACGATTAATAAAAAAAGTAGTTTCAATCTCAATTTATCCTTAACATTTGCCTGTCAAACGTGTGAATATGAACAATAAAATATATTTTAAAAAGCGTATTTATAGTTTTAAAACAAAAATATATTATTTAATGAATGTGTTCGTATTTTTCTGACAAATGGCAGTTGGTCCTTAGCAGCAAATTCAGTTACTCGAATAGCAGGTGTTCCCTTTCATTAATTTAACACCCTGATCCACTTTAAACTCTAAGCTTTAAAAACTCGCCAAGAAATGGGTTTAAACTAGAAATATTCTAAGAACGAGAACTTATTAGGCAATAAAAAGTATACATTACATATAGAAAGCACTCTAATATTTATAATTATAAATATATTACCTTTTTTTTTCCTTTGAATAATTTTGAAACTCAAATATATAGCTTTGCATTTGAAATTAATTAAACACAACTAAATATTTAAAATGTAAATGTATTTTTGAGAACATAAAAAATAACCAGTGTAGTTTATATGTTTAAACCAAAAGTGTAAATACCCATAAATATGATTTCATATTATTTTGGTAATAGAAGAAATCCATAAATAAATATCCAATTGAAAAAGCATATATTGGATCAAAATATAATTTATTCCACCAATATTTCAGTTGGCTGAACGCCAACCTTTTTCAATGATTTATGACATATTAATGTGCGTCAACAACAAACTCAGCGCCACATAACGTCAATAGAATTAGGTTTGATATAATATTTTTAATTCATATTCAATGGGGAGAGAAAACAATTGATATATATATATCGTATATTTCAAACAGTATGACACATTAGTATATGTCACATATCTTCCAATTAGTTAGAGCCGATACCTTAAAAGATCCTGCCCTTTATTTGGAATGTACACCGTTTCTGTTTGCTGCCACCCCCATATTTTGTACATATGCTATATCTTTATTAATAATACCTGTAAACCCCTATTTGTATGTAAAACTAAGAATTTGACGTCAAAATAAATATCCAAAGAGTGTTCTGTCAGCTGGTGGCAGGGACAGAGGGGGAAAAAGCCAACGCACAACCCATGTGGGGCCCCCAGGGACTCTTTATAGACGACCCCTGAAAACAGGGCAGGTTTTGGCAGGGAGTCAGCAGATGTTCTAGGGTGTGGCCATCGGCAGGCGGCTTCTGTCTCTCACACAGTTCTCCTCTCCATGTCTCGTGATAAGCATCCAAGTTTGTGTCATGGCCTCTACCTCTGTCCCGTGGGCTGTCCCCGATCACTCTCGGTGCTAACATCTAGCCCTGCTTCTGCCTTTTGTTCTCCGCGTGTGGGAAGAACATCAACACTCGCCTCACGTACACGCCTGCCAGCTTATCCATATATCACATTTGCAACAATATTACATATATGTGAGAATTCGAATAGATCCTGTCGACTCAATGTGAGAATTAGATTTGATCCTGTCGACTCACTATAATAATATTTCGATGTTTATCCTGTGTAAGATCCTGTTGACTCCTGTCAACTTACTTTGGGATTGATGACTTGTGGTGAATGGTGGAGGTTGGTGATTGATGGCGCAGTCGTTGGTTGAATGGTGGGTTTCCATAGGAGAAATAACGAGACAAAACCTGGATGGGATAGAACCTGGACTTCGCGATAAGGGAGAGAGTTGTGACTGGAGAAGGTACCTTGCCTTTCACATGATCGAAGAGAATTTTACCTTGGTTGGAGCATGAGTTGAGCACGCCTTGCTTCTAGCCCGGTCACCTATCTTCTGCTTAACTTTCAGTCCGAGATAATCGTCAATAACTACCTCGGCTTCTCATTGGTTAGGATCGTTCTACGTGGTTACTTCTGATTGGCTATTAGTTGTCCATGCTTAACTGTGATTGGTTGTTGGTACCTCCATTGTCGTCATGTTTGCTATCTTCCAGGAAGAAGAAGGTCTTTGAACTTTAGTTTTATGGGTCCTGGGTAGTGACCTTTACTTCCTGGATGATGCAATCCTGGTAATTGCTGTTCTCTCTTTTTCGCGAAGCCTAAGTTTTTTTTCAATCTTTTAACGATACATTGCATAGATTGTGGTGGGATTACATATTGCTATACACAAATTATCACATATATATATGTCGAACTTGGTGTCGACTCACTGTGGAATTGTGTGGATGGCTGGTTGGATTGGTGGTTGTGGTGGCGCAGTCTTGGTCGGGTGACAAGGGTTTCACAGGGGAAGAACGAACACACCTGGATGGGGTAGAATAGGACCTTGCGATTGGGAGAAAGTTCGGCGGAGGTAGCTGGCCTTTCACATGGTGGAGCGTACACTACCTTGGTTGGAGCCTATGTTTAGCACACCTTGCTCGTAGCACGGTCACCTACCTCTTTTTCAATTTCTTGTCCGAGATAATCGTCATCGACTCTCTCGACTTCTAATTGGTTGAAATCCTTCCACGTGCTCTCTGGTGATTCGCTATTAATTTGTCATGCTTAAAGGTGATTGGCTATCAATTTGTCAAGCTTAAAGGTGATTGGCTCAGCACCTCCATTGTCGCCATGATTGAAATCTGCCAGTTAAGTTTATGGGGGTCCAGGGCAGTGACCTTTACTTCCTGGATAATGCAATCCTGTACTTTGTTTATTTCTCATCTCGCGACACCTAACTTTTATTAAACCTTTAGACGATACATTATACATAGATTGTGGTGGGGTTACATAATCCTATATACAGATTATCTATATAAATAAAATGCAATTTTCATAAGTGTTGTTCACTAAAAACTTTCGTTACAATTGCATCAATTTCGACCAAATTTTCAACATTTATGTAAAACGAGATGGAGCAGGTTTTGCTTAACATCAAAATATTTTTTCTAACTTTAACATGCGTAACTTCGCTGTTATCGATTAAATACAAAAAAAATCAACAGAGTTAATTTTATTTAAATATAAATACAAAAAGAAATTCAGCAATTCATTCAACTCAATCTAAAAAAATATACAAAACAATAATTTTAAGATAACACCATATGTAAAACAGTCGGCCAAGAAAACAACAACGATATTACATCTTTCTCACATATTCACACACAATCTTGATTAATAATTAGAACTAATCTAACATTGTTTATTATTTAGAATAAACGTATCATTAACGGAAGATAAGAATCTTTTATTTGGAAACGTTACGAGCTTTCGGGCAAACGCCCTTCTACAGGTTTGACGAAGCACTCCTGTAGAAGGGCGTTTGCCCGAAAGCTCGTAACGTTTCCAAATAAAAGATTCTTATCTTCCGTTTAATGATACGTTTATTCTTAAGTTGCACCGGAAGAGTTTCAAGTTCTATTGTTTATTATACTTCAACTTTTATTTCTACATTTGTTTTTAAATATTATATAAATATATGACGTAACGAATTATATTATCATTATTATCATAATATTCTGGTGTGTTCCCGAATATTATTATCAAAAATATTCGTTAGGCAAACTTTCACTCGGATAAAACCCGGGCGAAGCCGGGTACACATCCGCTAGTTATATATATTTAACGGACGGCCAGTGGAATATCCGCGAACCATAATGAGTCATACACCCAACTTCCGTTCTAAAAATATAACTGTAGCGGTCTTTCCTGAGAATTTATAAGCTGATTTGTTGGTGGCTCGGGGGACATTTTTTCTATTTCAAACTTGTCGAATGCAAATATATTCTAATTAAATAAAAGTATAATGTGTAAAAAGGTATATAAAACATGTGGCAAAAATGAACGTAAATGTTAATAAACAATGCCCCTAAATATTTTGTTTTGAAGTCGCGATCTGTGAGTTGAAACTTTCTCAATATTTTGTTATTTTAAAATCTATTAATTACAATTTAAAAATTCGTTATAAGCATAGTATTTTAAATAGACTTTATTATTTTGGGACCTTAAAATAGGTTCGTTATAGGGGTTAGTTCGCTTTTTAAAAAATCGCAAAGTTCGTTATAACGATGGTATTTTCAATGGAATGGAATCGGGGAATTGCATCAGGTTCGCTATAAGGGAAGGTTCGCTATATATCGCGGGTTCGTATTAGCGGGTTTTACTGTATATAGAAATAATTATGAAAATAATATACCACTCAAACAACAACAAAAAAAGACTAAAATAGCATTAAAAAAAAATATTTATGACAACACAGAAGAATACACAAAATTTGAAGTCTTATTTTCTGGAGCCAAAACATAAAGATTTCTTCCTGAGCCAACTCTAGAGCAGGCAACATACAATTGCCTACGCGAGAAACAGGGTTGCTCTAAGTCAATGCCAGCAATTTGAGGGACTGACCTTGAGCCTTGTTAATCGACATGGGGAGAAACTCGAATGGGGAACTGCAATCTTTTAAAATGCAAAGGAGAATGTTTATCATCATGAATCAGAGGAATCCGGGGAATAAAAACCTCTTCATTTTGAAAACAACCAGTCAAAATGGTTGCCTCTAACGACATGAGGCCACAAAATATTTTAAACAGAGACGGGGTACCATTGCAAAGGCGGGGTGCATCAATATTTCTCATAAAATAATGGGAACACCAACTCTAAGTTCTAAGTGATGTGGTGGCATCCCAGAAGGTTATAAAGAATTAAAAAAACTCTGTAGTATATTCCACGCAATCCTCAGCATCAATGGTGGAATCCACAGAAGTATATAAAATGATTTGCCCTGGTATTTATTTTAAAAGCTGGGCATTTATGGCATCAACTACCCCAATTCCTTGGAGACAAAATTGCCCCGCTCACAAAGCCAAAGATAGTAATCCCCAATGTTAGAGGAAAAACACTATTTTTTAGGCCAGAGAGGGAGTCAACAGTGTTAACCAATCATTTGAAAAATTAACATTACCATCCGTATCATCGAGTTTGGCCCACTTCCAAGTTGAAGCAAATATTGTGAGAATAACAGTGAGTTAGAATCTCCTGAATTGACAGCCCGCATATTTGTTGAAAGAGTAAGTCTTTCAACAAATGACCAAAGTGGGGATGCCTTTAAGCAAGCATGCAACTCATCTGCTATTGTATCTCTAGAGATAATGGGCAAGATCTGCCTGAAGACACCGGCCAACAACAACACTACACCTCCCATTGGTCTCTGATCCTGCCTACAATCTTTAAGTGTTATATCAACTGCTCTAAAGCATGCCTGTGTGCCATAGTACATTCATCCCAGACAATAAATTTGCATTGTCTAAGAACTTCGCCCATTGATGAATCAGCATTCAAATTACAAACTGGTACCTCATCCCTGGTCAAATCTGATAATATCTGATAATAGCCTGCACTTGAAATTATGCATTGATCAAAGATATCTTGATATGCAAATTGACTCCGGCACAGGCAGATCTAAAATCTCGGAGAGAACTCTCAAAGCACTATGGAAAAATAAAAGGTTAGTTAAGGAGAACATAGCTCTCAAGCAGTGAGATCAAGGAGGACTCCAGTCAAAGAATCATTTTTGGTAAATGTGGAATTTGAAAATAAGAAGACAAAACTTCCTTTGTTAGTTGTCACCGGTGTAGGGCCAAGTCTCATGGGAAGGAACTGGTTTGATCAACTAGGTGTCAAAGTGGAGATCGTGCAAAACCTGTCAATTGTGCAGAAACAAAGAAATGACCAGAAGCGGATTGGACCCAAGAGTACTGCACGAAGGTTTGAGCAGAATTCAAATGTATATTATAGGAACTCTAATTGTCGGGACAAATGGCTTCGAGGAAAAGTAATTCGAGCTACTGGCTCCAGAAATTACGATATACAGGATGTGAATGGTCAGGAGACACGTCACATAGATCAGATGAGACCAAGAGAAATAAAGGAAGAACAGGATTCATATGATGGCTCATCTCGGATAGAACAATTAATTGAGCGCAACGATAATGAGATTGAAAGCTCAGCTCAATTGGGAAATCTACCAAGCAGTAGTTCTGAAGAGCCACCAGCCACCCAAGATAGAGGCCAGGAACTTCGGGATAGACCCGACGAGATATTCGGCTTCCTAGTTAGCTCAAAGAATGTGACTTGTCATAGAGGGGAGAAATATCATGTATTGACAACAGAGTATTGTTGTCATTGATTTATTGTGTAGTTATTCATCATCATCATGCATGTGTATATAAACAAGACCAAATAAATAACTATCATCAAGTGTAACCTGCTTGCCTCTCCTAGATCCTACATGCCATCGAGGATATAACATTATATATATATATCTTTTTGAAAATAGAGCAATCCATACTTAATTCATTAGATAATAAAAGACATATTGGATTTAATAAAATATTTATTTTGCCAATATTTCGGCTGGCTGAACGCCAACCGTTATCGAGGGCATTACATTTTGTATACACAAACTCAGCGCCGCATAGTGTTATAATATCACAGTTAAAATCAATTAAAATACAGAGTAGATGGGGAGAAATTTGTGCATGAAAAAATTATTAATAATTTTTAATAATTACTCTAGAGTCGCCTAGAACCATCCATTTCCATGACCAAAGACCACAATAGTATCAGTAGGCTTTCCTCTCTCTTAGTAACATCTTCACATTTATCTTTATAACAATATTAAATTTAATATTTTAATGCTATCCCTTCTTTGTCAATATGTTTCTTCTATTGTTATAACAAAATGTATATATTTTATATATTTCAAAAACCTCTTTATTTAAAGAATTCTATAGGATATAAATATTTAGTTGAACAATTGAAAAAAATATATATGCAAATATATATAATAGTTTTAATACTAGGCTCGTATTCATGTAATAACGCGTCATCTATACACATAAAATGAAAGGATTTAAAAGCACGAATGTTTCTTTTATACATAACACAAACTTCTACTGCCCTTACTGCGATGAAAAAATATATTGGGAGGGCTTGGCTCATCAGTGGTAAACCCTCCCAGCGGTTTCGCCAATTTAATCCACCAGACCGCTTCTCAGAGCTCTAATACTGTATTGGACGATTCTGCTTATATACGCAGCATTGAATGTTTGGATCTCAGAAATGGTTTTCAAGAAAACTATGGACATAAGCTTATAGGACAGTAGATTTAAATTTAAATATTTGTATCGAGCAATTATTCTCAAACTTTCATCGCAGTAAGGGCAGTAAGAAGTTTGTGTTATGTATAAAAAAACATTCGTGCTTTTAAATCCTTTCATTTTATATGTATTCGTATTCATGTGTTGATGCTGTTTATAGGCTTGGTAGAAGAGATCTCAAGCCAGTCTAAGTCTTTAAATTGGCTGTAATAAATAAATAAACGTATTATATTAAATATACTTTAGAGTGGTTAACACTGTTTTTCAATTGATAAATACTTTGAAGTCAAATGGGATAGGGCATTTGTATTGCCACTTGGAAATTAGGAAATACAAATTTCGGGGATGACACAGCAATTTATTTAAAGAAAGAACAAACTATGAATGATGAAAAAAGAAAGCAATGAGGTAAGTTTACAGAGAAGGAAAATATAAACATAAAAAGTGTTACTCTTTTAATAAAATAATGAATACTTCGCTACAAGAAATTTAGACATAAGTATCGTGCGTCTTGAATGATATGAATACTTCCAGCATAAATATTTTACCATTTGATTTAAATCAAGTTATTATCTAACGGCATTCATTATTTTTCGTTTTTATGTACTCCTGTGAAAGGGCAGAGATGCCCGAAAGCTTGAGATAGCATTAATACGTATAAAAATAAACTTATCTTCTAAACCCTGTTGTATTTTTTAATCAATAAATATTCTGTCAAATATTGCCAATGTTTCAAATATAATTATTATCACACAGTGAAGAATAATAAAAATAATAATAAGGATAGGATTCAATCCGGAAAAGAGAATAATAAATTATAGAAATACCCTACCCCTTATGTATATAATACCACGCTCCGCTTACCAGCGCTTTAATTAAACCAATCCATCTTTCTAATTGTTCTTCTTTACCTCTGCTTAATCACCTTTGGTATTAGAAATTGGGTTTTCTGAAAATTTGCGTGTTCCTTGCGCGTTACTGATCCTGTAAACATATTTTATTCAAGTACAACACAAATTTTTCTATCCCTCTGACATTAAAAGGATTTATTTTTGAGATTAATTGGATATGTTTAGATTTAGCATGGTATAAAGATTATATATTATAAATAAATATTATATTTAAATCATATTTAATTATTATTTCAATTCTATTATTCAGCATATTTCTTTTCTTTCTTCTATGTACTATCATCTCGATATAACGTGAAGTTATTTATTTTACAAAATAAAATGTAATATCGTATTCACGATATCCTCTAATTCACTTTTCTCTAAGAAAAAATACCAGTAAAGGTTATAGGTAGAATGATCAGCAGCTGGTATTGATTTTACCACGAATGTATCCAGGATTCAGCCATAGCTGTTCTTGGCTTCCTTGACCTATACACGCCAGATTCATGATAGAAGCAAATATGTATCAAGCTGAAATTTGAATTTCGTTTTCAACAATCATAACATTCCAAGACGTTGACCTTCCAGGTTATTTTCAAATTTAGAAGCTTCATGGATTACTGTATTAAGTGTTGTGACATGTCCCTCAGTATTGCTGATATTGTTCCTCTGGAAATGGCGGTCTCTTTATCAAAGTATTTGACAAATTCCAGAATCTTGTAAAATTTTCTGTAACAGAGTGGATGTTATTCTAAACACATTTGAGAGGATAATTTAAAATAAATTTCAAGTTTTATGGTTTATGTAAAACTAGCGGATGTACCCGGCTTCGCCCGGGTTTTACACGAGTAAAGGTTTGTCTAACGAACATTTGTTAAAACAATTCCCTATAAACTTATAAAAAAAAGATAGATATATTTTGATAATTTGAAACTCGTAAATTTGAATCTCTCGATAAAGTGAACATTTTTTCCCGGTCCCTTGAAAAATACTCGATAGTTGAATAAAATCAATATTAATTGGTTCCCTCGGTAATTGGAAGTTAAAGTAATAGTATCTTGCCTTGGAATTGTATCATTATTCTTGTCTCAAATAAATTGCCGTGTCATCCTGAATTTTGTCTTTCCTAATTTTCTACATTAAAAATTATCATTTTATCTAGTGAACATTTTTTTCCCGGTCCCTTGAAAAATACTCAATAAGTTTAATAAAATCAATATTAATTGGTTCCCTCGGTAATTGGAAGTTAAAGGAATAGTATCTTGCCTTGGAATTGTATCATTATTCTTGTCTCAAATAAATTGTCGTGTCATCCTGAATTTTGTCTTTCCTAATTTTCTACATTACAAAATCATCATTTTATCTATTCTCCCCAATATATATTTTGTAGATAAATGATAAAACTAACTTTGACTTGTGCGCAATTAATAGGTAGAAAATCTTACTTTTGATAAATAATCATCATCATTTAGTTAAATCTACAAATCTGCAAATAACTCTAAGGATATTCAAGATATTCAAGAAATTAATTTTCAAAAACCTTCCCGGCGATTGGATGTATGGTTTTTTGAATCTATAGAGTACAGATAGACATTCAAATATATATATATATATATATAGATTAATTAAATTACTTTTGTAGAAATATACAGATTATTTTAATCAATATTTTAAATCCTTTTTATTTTCGGTGTGAAATTATATTAGTAAAAAATATCCGAAGAGGATGCCTCCAAACTTCTAATAAATGAAGCATGTTAACGCTTCAAGAATGAACTCCTAGAGTGAGAGTGTTGATTCTATTTGTCTATTTTATACAATAATTATTCTCAAAATAACACTCGTTTTTTTAAAAATTATTTCCATCCTTCTATATATCCTACAATTAACATCACTTGTTCCAACAGATTCATTTATGGCACTCTTTCAGAACGCATATTTTAGTATGATTGCAGAAATCAATTATATATATATATAAAAATGAATGTATGTGTGTCTGTTTGTCCTTTATGCCTGACCAAACCACTCATTGGAACGCCATGAAACTTTGGGAAGTTATTTAGTATAGCACTGGGAAGGTTTCTAGCAAAAAAAATTTGAAATAACTTTTCGCTTTAAAATAATCAAGATAAATATTCTAATTTATCTGTTATAATTCAACAATCTGCTCTAAATATTATCATGATGATACGATGATTTTGTAATGTAGAAAATTAGGAAAGACAAAATTCAGGATGACACTGCAATTTATTTGAGACAAGAATAATGATACAATTCCAAGGCAAGATACTATTCCTTTAACTTCCAATTACCGAGGGAACCAATTAATATTGATTTTATTAAACTTATCGAGTATTTTTCAAGGGACCGGGAAAAAATGTTCACTTTATTGAGAGATTCGTTAGACAAACCTTTACTCGGGTAAAACCCGGGCGAAGCCGGGCACGTCCATGCAAGAATAATGATACAATTCCAAGGCAAGATACTATTCCTTTAACTTCCAATTACCGAGGGAACCAATTAATATTGATTTTTTATTCAACTTATCGAGTATTTTTCAAGGGACCGGGAAAAAATGTTCACTTTATCGAGAGATTCGTTAGACAAACCTTTACTCGGGTAAAACCCGGGCGAAGCCGGGTACGTCCGCTAGTTAAGTATATAATATTCGTTCAAATTTTTTAATTTTTGTATATATATATTTAAGAAGACTTAGACATGAAAATTGACTTTACAAATTAGTTGCTAAATAAAAACTAGACTTTTGACACAATTAGAAAATAACTCATTTTTATCTTCACAAAATGAAGAAAGCTACCTTAATAACTATGTTCTGCAAAGTGATATTTTAACACAAGGGTCAGCGCTTTTGTTAGAATGGATTCAATGACAAATTCAAGGTCTGTCGACCACTTCAATCCACGAATGCAGATACAAAGTCACTAACCATTTATTCCTCATTCACACTATCTAGTTCCTAGCAATTATCACTTATTCGGATATTGAACAATCGAAAGAAAACAATTTGAAGATTAAATGATTATGTAGTTTTAAGGAGGACCAAAACACGAAACCTCCTATTGAGAAAGGAATAAAATCATTGGGGGTGGTCGGTGTGAAAATAAATAGCATTGCAAAGATGATAACTACACACAATCAAAAATAATATTGAAAATTAATAAACATCTGGGGAAATCTCAATCCCCACACCTACCATTAATACATTAGCTCTCATATTACTTTCCCTTTTACAAAATATGGGACTAGTGGTTACAATTGATACTTCAATTGATCTTTCACCTTGAAATGAGGAATATTGGTGAGCGCCGTGTTGAAATAATACATATGGTTCATTTTACCCATTTTGATATTTAATGACGTAATATGTACAAAGTCCACAGATAACACTAAAGCAATATTACTTCTATATATAAAACAATAAAATGTATTCTCATTTTCTAAAATTTACCAACTATCTTGCATGGTACCTTGCTACCTTTATACATAGTACATATATACATAGTACATATATACATATATGTTTATACATAGTACATATATACATATATGTTTATTTTGAGACACTTTCATAACCCTTTACAAACAGCTGTTAATCATAGTTATAATCTATTTGCACTATTCCTTTTACCCCTCAGAGCCTCAACATATCCAATTATCTAAAAAACTTTGGTATCCGCACCTTCTACTCTAATACTCCAAATTCAGGCACATTACTCAGAAACCCTATCACCAAAAACAGTTTCCCCCCAAAACCCATACACTTTAATAATGCAGTATACTCATTAAAATGTAAATAATTGCTCTAGCTTATACATAGGTGAAACTGGTAGACACATAAAAGATAGAATCGATGAACATATCCGAAATATCAGAAATAATGACCCTAGATCCCTCATAGCCCAACACATTTCAAATACAGGACATACTTTTAATACAATAGAACCCCGTTCGCATTTTTCTAACATTCAGCATAAATATAAAAGATTGGTTGTCGAGGCGCTGCTATCCCTGAAATATAATAGCATCAATAGGCACATTAAGATTCCGGAACTTTACAATGACATATTTACATAAGCTGTTCATACAACAACCTACAGATTCTTTACTAATAGATTAAACCATATATTAGCATAATTACATTTCTCCTATTACCTGTTTTGTATATCATACATAAAACTTAAATTTTATATCTCTCTAAAATAATAGTTTTTTTGTTTATGCTAATCACCTGTTTATATATAGATGTATCTTGATTCTTTGTGTAGTTTTATTCCTGTTGAAGGGCGACATTGTGCTCGAAAGCTCGAACGCTTGTTCATAAAAAGATACTCATCCTCTTTGTCTTTGAATGTTTTCTTTAACATATATACATAGTATATCGCCATGAGCAATGAATATTTCTTTATTTAAACACACAAACGTGATATCCCCGGCTAAGGATAATTGCGTCGATTTACATTTTTGAACAGAAACAGTTATAAACATACTATACAAAAAAAAAATAAATGAATTTGAAAAAAGAGAAACAATAAGATATTTTGGAAATATGAATATATTTTCATAAATATATTTACAAAAATGGCTAAATCTGTGACAATTAGATCTGTATTTACAAATTCATATAGATATATAAACATTATTTACTGTCTGTTGTCTAGCGCTGAAGAAGAGTGGGCATTCCAGCAGTAGGTGTCTTGAGTCTTGGATTTCCTTGCCACAGTGACAGCTAGAGTACTCAAAGGCTTAATTGTTGCTGAAAATTCCTTTAAATATTCGTGTTTTTTGTAAACTGGGTATTATAAAAGTTAGAACGGAAAACTATGGAATTCGAAACGGGAAAAGCTTTGGAATGTTTGATTTGTTCTTACAAACAATTCATCCATTTTAGCACTTAAAAATGTTCTAATTATACTTGGAGCATGTGGTCTAAAGCATTTTGATCCTCTATAAATGTTGAGCCAAATCATATGTAATTATTTTAGATACAGTTGGAAGAAGTAGTTTAACAGGCTCTAATTGCATAAATACAATTTTGATATTGAATAGAATTTAGTTTTTATTTACATCGACTATTAAAAAATTTGAACTAAATTTCTGAACTATACGTAAGAACTGGTCTGATGATTGTTTTATACAGAATTATTATTATTAATATTTTTATTTTTTTGTGTTTATTCCCAACATTTTTCCACCAAGTGAAAACAATATTTTTCATTCTTACGATCCTACACAAAAGGTCGTTGATATGTGGGCTAAAATTTATCTTTTTTTTCTACGATTTGAGAATTTTATGCCTAATATTTTAACTTGGTCTACTGGGTTTAAAATAATATTCGGTATTTCAATTGGAACTTTAGGTTTATTATGTAAGTAAAGTGAATCCGTTTTCTCTGGGCTTATGAATTGACAAGAGAAAATACATTTATTATATATATGATACCAATAATTTATAAAAATATAAATTTTGAAAATTTTATTCAACTTTACCGAATATAAGGCTCTTATAACTACTAACTTTACTATTTATTTCTGCAGAGTGAATGTTTAGAAACACAATCTCAAATTACAGAAACTGACTTCTTCAGATATATCAAGCTTTAATATACATTTTGAAACAATTGATAAATATAGAAAATGATTAAGAGAGAGAGAGAGAGATAGAGAGAGAGAGTTAATAATTGTTGGTATGACATATTTTGTGATCTGTTCGCTTTATTTTTATTATTTTAGTTTCAAATCATGAGATTAATTTTAAATTGACAATATTCTAAAAAGTCGTTTCATTTTAATCACAGATATATTTTTTCAAACAGAATTTTAAATCAAACTTATAATGTTACTATTTTTTTCAAGATCCTATAATCTATTATTTAGATGTGTAACTGAAATAAAACATTCAAAAGTATCTCCAGAGATTTCTATATATAAGAATTTGTAATTATCTTTTAGCTTACAATTTCTAACTTCAATTGATGCGTTAAATTTCGAAATGGTATTTAATACGTGTTTTTCTCAAAGGTATTTTTTATTTAAGGTAAAGAATATAAATCAAAGAATTGAAGAAACTATTTCCAGCTGGGAAACAAAAAACTAACAATTTTTTGATTGATGCATTGAATATATGGAGATGGTATTTGCTAGGTTTATTATTTTAAATTGTTTCTATCATTTTACAAATATATTTACTACATTTATAAATATTTACCTAGAAAAACAATGTATGTTTAAAAGGTGGCCCAGAAGCATTAATCATTTTATTTTTATTAAAAATTAAAAGAAAAACTAGAATAAAAACTATATCTATTTTAATCTAGTTTGTTTTTTAATTTTTACTTTAAAAATTCGGGACTTATGGGCCAACCTATATTTTAGGGACAACACTTTTCATATTTATTCATTATATGTCAAGTTTTAGAAATTTATAAAATGAGGAAATTGATATTTGTCTTTCTTGAATACAAGGTAATATTTGATATATATATATATATATATATATATATATATAATCAATATTTGTTTATCCAATTAGGCACACTTACATGGGTTAAGAATAGAAGGTGTATTTAAAATTTTGATTTGTCATAATTATCGCGCTAATGCTCCATTTGTATTAAGAAAAATATATAATGACATATACTTTTTTCAAATAAAATAAATACTATTGGCCTTACTGCAATATTTAAAATATTGGAGGACCTGACTCCTGTGGTGATTTCTTTCAGAGTTTTCTCATCAGATTAACCTACCTAACCGCTCTGATAATATATTAGTCTGTTTTTCTCATATACAGTACAGGTTCTGAGCCTCTAGACAGTACCAGGTATAACAGCTCGATACAATTCCAAGGCGGTAAACTGGTAAAACTTCTAGAAGGTTCATCCACTGATGGCCTCCCCACAATTTTTATTATCCTAGAAAGTCATTAGAATACTATTTTTTCAAAAGGTGTAATTAGTTTATAAATAGTTATTATCACTTAATTACAATGATTATTTTATAGCTAGAGTTACAAATTTTGTTGTGTATTTAGGGTTATCGCGTAGTTGTAAACATATTATTTTAACTCGTACTAATCCTTTTCTATATGTATTTATTATTTAGACAATTTCAATAGGATTATACAATATATTTATAATAGAAATAGAGTAATTTAGATTATATATTAAGTCTAATTAACGACGCGGATGGTGTCGTTATTTACAGAAGCCAGAAAACGAAGATGCAGAAAGATGATGTTAAAAAAGAATAATTATATTGACCGGTCATTATTTATCCCTATATATATAAAAGTCAGTGTATGTATGTATGTATGTATGACAATTGAGAATTAAAACATATTTATTGTCATCTCGACAATATTACAAATTATTCAAAGAGAACATTTTAAGAAGGAATAAAAGAAAATATATACAGAATTGGAATATATACATATTTATAAAGTGATGATGGAGGAAGAAGGAAGGCATCCTCGGCGCTGGAGGGTCCTCGTCCAGGCGATGAGCGGGTCCTCCACTCCACCGAGCCCAACCTGGACAAAGTGGCGTTAGACGCGCAGCTTTGCCGACGCCAGGATGGTCAGGGCGTCGTCCTCAAGGCCGGACCCGCCGAAGATCCAGGCCTGCAGGTCAGGGGGCCGCCCGATGATGTTGAAGGCCTCTCTGATGAGGGGCCTGATGGAAGAGCAGCTCCAGTAGCGGTGGCCGAGGGAGCGGTCGACGGACCCGCAGGCAGGACACGAGGGGCCGGCCGAGGCAGGATGGGCCGGATGGGGTAGAGCGTGGAGGGCCAACTTGAAGGCGGCATCGGCCTCATGCCCCGAGAAAGCGCAGCGCCGAAGCGAGGCCCAGTCGATCCTGGATGGTGGGCTGATGGTGGGTGCCCATCTCGCCAGGAATCGGGAGATCGGCGTGGCCGCGAGGCGCGGACGATCCAGGGTCCGTCGGGCCGAGCGCGTCGTGAGGCCGTTGAGGAACGGCGTGGCCGTCCCGCGCAGCACCACAGCCGCAGCTAATGAAGATGATGAAGATGGAGACTCCCCCCCGAAGCCCACGGCGTTCTCGGAGGTCAGCCTCCGGCAGAAGGCGCCCAGGGCCGCGGCCTCAGCCAGGACGGAGCGCGTAGGGCGGGCGATGAGGTGGCCCTCCGCGAGAAGGTCCCGGACTCGGGCTCCGCGCCAGCGGGCAGGGGCCAGGAGGTCGGGAGGGCGAAGGAACCGGCAGCCACCGATGATTGGGATGTCCAGCAGCTGAGATGTGGGGACCGCCCGGTGATTGAGGCTCAGGATCTTGGAGGCCTCCTCCCACAGCTTCAGCAGCCGGAGACGGCGGGGCTGGAGACGCGTGCCGTCTGGCGGAGGGCGGATCCAGGCCTCGCTGCTGCTGGCGACCAGCCAGTCGAAGCCGTTCCTGCCTCCGCGGAGCGCGACCTGCACACCCTTGAGGCAGGCAGGCTGGAGTTGGGTTGCCAGGTCGAGGAGGCCGAGGCCTCCGATGGCAACAGGCCTCGCCATGACGGCGGCGGGAAGCCACGCCGTGTGCTCGGGCCCCCAGACGAACCTCGCTAGTCGGGCCTGCAGCTTGGCGATGGTCGGGGGTGATGGCAGGTACCCGTGCAGGTGATGCTGGATGGTGGAGCCCACAAGCGAGTTCGCCGCTCTAGCTCGCCCGACGAGGGAGAGGCCGCGGGTGAAGGGCGTCCATCTGCGGCAGGCGGACTCCAGGAGGGCGAGAAGATGCTGTTCCTGATGGGCTACGGAGCTCCTGGGGGCGATGTCGAGCCCGAGGACCCTGATGGAGGTGGTCGACCAGGAGGCGCCGAGAGGGGAGTCGCCGCGGTTGCGCCAGACGCCGCACCAAAGGCCCGCGCTCTTCCCGAGGTTGACGACGATACCGGAGGCCCGCTTGAAGTCTTCGAGGACGGTCGCCACCCGCTCGAATTCTTCGTCGCGATGGATAAGGAGGACGATGTCGTCGGCGTAGGCGATGACGTTGCCCACGCCGAGGGTCGACTCCAGGCGACGTAGCAGCGGCCCCGTAGCGATGCTAAAGAGCGCGGCACTCACGGGGCAGCCCTGTCGTAGGCCGTTGAGGAGGGGGAAGGCAGTGGTGTGAAAGCCTCCAGCCCGGATCGTTGCGTCCGCCCCGGCGTACAAGATGTTAGTCCAGCCCATGAAGGCCGGCGGGAGGCGGAGGGTCGTCATCAGGGACTCCAGGAAGCCGCGGTCCAGCGGCGAGCCCATGGCGGTTGCCTCCTCAACAGCATCCGTCACCAAGGCGATGTTCCAGGACGGGGACCTCCCGGGGACGGCGTACGTCTGGCAGTCTGATACCAGGGCTCGTAGGTGGGGCTTGAGGCGCCGGTGGAGAATGGCAGCCAGCACCCTGTAGTCGGCCGAGGGCAGTGCGATGGGCCTGTATCCCTCAAGGCCGCGACCGCCGCGGGCCTTGGGCACCAGGCAGATAGAGCTGCGCCACGTCGACGGAGGCAGGGCTCCGCGGAGCCGTGACGCCGCGAACACTCGGGCCAGAGCTTCAGCGAAGAAGTCCTCGAAGGCGGAGAGGAGTTCGCATGGCAAGCCGTCCCAGCCGGGGGCCTTTCCGCGAGGGAGGCGGCGGATGGCGGCGGCAATCTCGCTGGGGCAGATTTCGGGCCGGTGGAGAGGGTCCTCCTCGCCCAGCTCGCTGATGGGGGTGACCATGCTGTTGCCGATGAAGGCGGCTCCCGCAGCTGGGTCGCTGGTCGGACGGGCGAAGCGGGGCTGGAAGATCGCGTACGCCTTCCGCCGAAGCTCGGGGCCTTCGATGACGTTGTCGTCGTCGTCCCTGATGACGCTGACCGGGCGTCGAAGATGGATCGCGCGCGCCAGGTCCGGCAGCGACGGGTAGTCGGCCCGGATGGAGGAGGCCTCGAGCTGCGCCGCGATGTATCCTCTTGCTCGGACGACGTAGCGGTCGCTGGCAGCGTGTCGCGGGTCGTGGAGGGATCTGGCCTCCGCTAACAGCCCCGCCTTGATTGTGGTCCACCTGTCCCACAACAGGATCCCGTCATCGTCGTCGTGCGCAAGGTCTTCCTCCAACTCCCGAATGTAGCCAGCCAGGTGTTCCAGGGCAAGGCCCGAGCGGAGCATCGCGGCCAAGCGAGGCTGGTGAGGGGAGACGGCGGGCGGGCCCACCTGGATCAGCACGAGGCGGTGGTCTGAGAGGTGGTAGTGGCTGGTCGCGAAGGTGGTCACGCGATCCAGGACTCCAGCAGGGACGAGGATTCGGTCCAGGCGGCTGCTCTCAATTTGGTCGCCGTGGCTAGCGACTCTGGAGGGCAGGTGGGCGGCATCAAACTGGGTGGCTACGTCCACCAGCGCAGCCAGGTCCAGAAGAGCGGCGAGGGCATCCGCGGAGGACGACGAAGGCTCCCTGATGTTGAGATCCCCGAGGACCCAGGCACCCTCTTGGATCGCTGTTGCCGCCAGGAGCTCCAATTGCTCTCGCCGCTCGCGGGGGTCGTGTGCCAGATGGGCGTTGATGATGGTCATCTCCTCGCCGTGGACATCGATGACGGCCAAGGCGATGTGGCCCGGCCACAGGACACGCTGTCATAGCACGGCGACGCCTGGCCCGAAGACGCAGGCGAGTCCGGATCCCGGGATGGCAACGGGATGGGTCAGGACAACAGTGTTGTAGCCGAGGCAGAGGTCTTGGCGGCTATCCAGGTGAAATGTGTTTGTCTCCTGGACAAACGCGATGTCCACTCGATGTTGTTTGAGGAGATGACACAGGACAAGGCTCCTCCCCCGAGTGGCGAGCCCTCGCGCGTTGATGGTAGCGACCCTGTAGTTCAGCGACGCTTTTTCTCAAGCGGCTTCCTGACCCTCCTGATGACCCTCTGTACAGTGGAGTCGGTGTCAGGGTGTGCGGCCAGTAGGTGTTGGTCAGCTCGAGGAGAGAGGCAACTTGGGCGGCCGGTAGCGAGGCCAGGTCTTTCTTCAGCATCTTTCGAGAGGAGAGGAGATCCAAGGTCTTAGCTCTGCAAGGTCCTGAAGCACGGATTGGACGATGGGGAGGGTGGGGAGCCCGTCAAAGTGTTTCTCGAGCTGGGCGCGTCCGGTGCGCTTCTGGGAAGACGTGGAAGAGGTTGAAAGTTCTTCCTCGTTCGTCATCTCGCAGTCGAGCAGAGGGGTCCTAGCCCCGGGGGGCCGCGGGGGAGCCAGAGGAGCAGGGTGGGCAGCAGGGGCGGGCTGGGCGTGATTCTTTGGTTCGGCAGGCTGGGGCGTCGAAGGGATCGCGGTAGCCTCAGTTGACGTCTCCGCAGGTGGAACAGGGGACGCCGGCGCTGCGGGGGTAGGTGATGGCTGCCTTGGCTGCTGAGGGGGAGGAGGAGGAGGAGAATAAGGGGGCCTTGCGTCGGTGGGGGACGCTGTCTGCCTGGAGCTGATGGTCTGCCTGGCGAGCGCTGGACAGTTGGCTCTGCGGTGGCCCTGTTTTCCGCATTTTGAGCACTTTATGCCAAAGGAGAGGAAGGCGGGCAGGGAATCTCCCTTGGATTGAATGTCCAGGCGGGTGGGCAGCCTGTTCAGTTTGATGCCGTCCTTGAGCAGGATGAAGGCCTCCTGGCGGCCGTCGGTGAATATGAACTCCCCCATTTTGACCAGGATGGGGGCGATGGAAGTGACTTTCCCGTATGGGCTCAGGGCGTTCACGACGGTGAAGTCCTCCACAAAGCCGGGCAGGTTGGCCACGACTATTCGCTCTGCCCTCTTGCGGAAGGGGAAGACCTTGAGGGACGTTCCCTCAATCTCCAGGCCGTCCTCGACCAGACGGTTCGCAAGGTCCTTGCTCGCGAGACCGACGATGTAGTGGCCGTTCATTCTGTTGAATTGAGTGATGTAATTTGGCCCCCCAACCAGCTTGGACATTGCCTTTAGGTAGGTGTGGTCCGGGATTTCTGGGCACAGCTCCACGAAGATGTAGTTTTCGTGGGTAGATGAGTTCTGCCTCGCCTTGGCCTCGGCGATGTTCTTGCGTGTCGCCTTGATCTCCTGGGGCGGCACTTTTCTCGGCCCTGTTGGCCGCTTCCGCTGCTGGGAGCCGCGCTGCTCTCCAGGCTTGTTGGGCTGCCTTGCAGCGTGCTCAGGTGACGTTGAGCCAAGGCGCCTCTTCTTGCCTTTCTTGACGACGATGAAGCCTTCGCTGTCGTCCACCTCCGCCATCTCGCTGTCGGCCCAGTTGAGCGAGGCCGGGTTGGCTAGATTCTCGCTGGAAGAGGCAGCAGTCGTTGGCGCCGTGACGTCACGCGCGGCGGCCAAATTTACATGCATGTTGCCTGCCGGCGATTTTGCATGATTAGCTTTTTCAAGCGATTCTTCAGAAATAGTCTTCTGTAGAACGAATTTTGGTGATATCTCGTCACCGGTTTGGGATACACAGCTGGGCCTTTCAGGCACGGATTCAGCTGCTTCCGGGCTACTCGCCAGTACCAAATTTGGCTTTTCTTTTGCCATTCATACGCCCGCCAGAGGCGAAAAACGGCGGAGCTAAATGTATGTGGGTATCTATGTCGGCTATACACGTCCACAATACGTAACTAATCTGACTGAATTTTTAACAGTATATAGAGTAGAATCTGGAAAAACTTATAGTGAAATTTCAGGTCTCTATCCCGAATATAATTCGAGTTATTTGCAAATTGCGTTGCGAATTTGCCCTTTCGCTCGCAAGCAGCGCCTCTAGTGGTGAAAATGGGAGGTAATATCAGCTGACCTAATTTACATGTAAAACGTGTTTCAACAGGACATAGAGAAAAATCTGGAAGATATATTTATCGGATTTTTAGCCAAGAAAATTTGAAATTGAAAGGTTCTGAACAAAAATAGCTGTATTTTATTCAGAAAATGATCATGACAATATTGCTGTATCATGTTTGATTATCAGATACAAAATTATAAGGGGAACATTTTCAAAAAGCAGAGACCACGGGTAAAGCCAGTTCATTTTTAGTATGCAAGAAATTCTAACAGAAAAACATTTATTCGAGCAGAAGATACGAAGCCAGATCATCTTTCTATAAAAATATCGCTTCTCAGACACAAAGTTTGGAGCGGGACGTTTCACAAAAGTGACATCCGCGGCGCCAATTTATAATTGTAACGAATAGTATTTGAATAAAAAATTTAATCGGGTAAAACCCGGGCGTTGCCCGGGTCATTCGGCTAGTATTATATAAAATTGACCAGTCAATATGAAATATCAATCACAAATATTTTGGGAACACCTTGATCAAGTAATCGAAAAATTAGAAGTATCTTATATTGTTAAAATGATGCAACAGGTTTCTGTAAATAAGTTTATTTTCATTTTATTAGTCTATTCTCAAACTTTCGGGCATTTCCGTATTTCTACACGAGTACAAACACAAAACAATAAACGCCGTTATTATGTTTTATACTCCTGTGTAGAAGAGCGGAATGGCCGATAGTTTGCACAGATTAAATTGAAAGAAACTCATCTCTAGAAACCTGTTGCATTATCAATCAAATGTATCACAATCATCAATCATATCCTATATTGTACAAAATGATTGTAAACAGTCTTTTAGATAAAAAAGAGAGAAAAAAATAGGATCCCCGTTGCGGCAAACTACCCGGAATGTCTTACTGTACACATACATTGCAGCAACACACATACTATTCTTTTATGTTGTTTTTATTTTGCCTCTTTTTAGGATTATAAGAGAGTGTTAGTGTTATATAAATTAAAAATAAAGAAGGTATATCCTGACCAGGAGCACAAGTGTGGAGCACATTAATATCAACACCTGACCTTTATATATTTTTTTTAAATTATTTTTTCTATTATTTTATCACATATAATTAAGGCTTCCGTGCATTTGTGGTGTTTACCTTTGTGTTTATTTATTTTATTGTGGTGGGGTGTGAAGGGTTTAACCTGTTTGTTAGAGTTGAAACAACAAAGCTATGTGATAGCAGCAAAATGAAGTGTAATGTAAATATGGGGGATTACTTTAGAATTTATTGTGAAGTACATCATTATTCGTTTTTTATTCTCAAATGGAAAGATGTGTCTGAATAGTTTTCATGATATAATTAATTTAATGGAGGTGAGGGTGTAAGTTGAAGTTGTTTATGATATTATTTGTTATGGTATTAAGCTAAGAAGATGAAATCACAAAAGGAGAGAAAAAGTTATATAAACACAATATTAAACAACTATAATAATATAACCCTGTCTTTAAGTTCACTATAGAAGAGAGAATATTAATCATCATATTCAGTCATAGCAAATGAAGAAAAACGCAACTAAATTGAAAACATGTGTGTACTATAAATTATTTCACATCACTTGATCTAGCTGCTCTCTCACATTAGATAACTGCGGTAAAACTTCCACACCCAATATATCCCAGCCTAATCCTACGGGGTGTGTTCAAAAGGTATCGCGACTTTTGTGTTTTTTTCAAAAATTATTTATTTATTCATGAATACCTATTTTGTCCCCTTCAAAGTAATCCCCATGAGATATTATACACTTGTGCCAACGGTTTTTCCAAACTTCGAAGCACTTCAAAAATCATTTTAAAAATCTTTTTCAGCTCCTCCTTCGATGCCGCTTTATCTCGTCAAGCGTAGCGTAACGTCGTCCTTTCATGGGCCTCTTCAGTTTAGGGAACAAGAAAAAGTCACAGGGGGCCATATCTGGGGAATACGGTGGCTGCGGCATCATTAGTGTGTTGTTTTTGGCCAAAAAGTCGCGCACAAGCAACGATGTGTGAGTAGGGGCGTTATCGTGGTGCAAAAGCCAATTTTTGTTCTTCCACAAATCCGGGCGTTTCTGGCGGATTGCTTCGCGAAAATTGCGCATAACTTGCAGTTAATATTCCTTATTTACCGTTCTAACCTGTGGCAAGAACTCATGATGCACCACGCCCCTGCATCGAAGAAACCTGTCAGCAAAACTTTCACATTCGACCGTACTTGGCGCGCTTTTTTCGGTCTTGGTTCGTGCGGCAGCTTCCATTGAGATGATTGAGCTTTGGATTCCACGTCATAACCATAAACCCACGCTTCGTCACCAGTTATAACCCTCTGGAGCAAATTTGGGTCGTCGCGGACAGAGTCCAACATCTCATTAGCAATGTTCATGCGATGCTGATTTTGGTCGCAATTGAGCAATTTTGGTACGAATTTCGCGGCGACCCGTCTCATGCCCAAATCATTGATAAAAATCGAATGGCATGAGCCAATCGATATGTTTAGGTCCTCAGCAACTTCTCTAACGGTGATTCGACGATTGGCCAATATCATTATCTCCACTTCATTATTTTTTTCGTCTGTTGATGAAGTGCTCGGGCGTCCGGCACGCTCTTCGTCGTTCACATCTTCTCGGCCTTCTGAGAACATTTTGTACCACAGATAAACGCTGCTTCGGTCCAAGGTAGCTTCTACGTATGCCACAGTCAACTTTCGGAATGCATCCGCGCACTTAATTTCGTTTTTCACACAAAATTTGATACAGGTTCTTTGAACCATTTTTTTAAATAGGTAAAAATCGAAGACGATCCAAAACACCTGCAAGCAAAGCAGCTGTCAACAATTAAGTGAACATTGAAAATGGCCGAGCTTGTCGGCATAAGTGAGAGACATGAGTACCACCATAAAGCCACAAAAAGATCGAAATTCGAATATACGTAACCCGCGAAAATTCAAAGGTCGCGATACCTTTTGAACACACCTCGTACTTCACCACAATAACAGCAACACAGAATTCAACTTCAGTTAAAACAAGGGAATCCTAAAGATTTCAAAGATTAACATAACATATATGTCAACTAATAGACAAAGAGAAAAAAATAGAAACAAAAATATGTATAAATTCATCATTAGTATAACTTTCTTTATTCAACCATTTCGACAGCTGAATTCTCAATACAACAACAATGGGACTATTTAATTGTTCCCTCACTATTCCTTTTTTATTTAACATCATTTGACCTTATATGAACTATGTAATAAGGAAATTTATATCTCAATTTCTCTCTCAATTTGTCCTCCGGTGGGCGCCACCAATGAAGACCTTGTATATATTTTATTAATTTTATATATGTATTCATCTATATATATATACTAGAACAGGAGTGGCGAACGTGCGGCCTTAAGGCCGCATGTGGCCTTTTCTTGCCCAAGTTGTGGCCTTTTCTTAAATTCAAAACTATAATTTTTGTTTCGCAGTTTTCAATTACTTTCATTATTTTATTGAAAATATCTAATACGAATGTCATATATAATATAATATATATATATATATATATAAATAAATAGTTGTATAGTTTTATAGTTAAGTATTTTATTAAAATTATCTTCATTAATTTGATTATTTAATTTCAAATTATAAAATTTGTAAAATGTTATTATTTAGTATAGATAGAGAGAAAAAAAAATTCTTTACTTCTAAACATCATCTAGTTAATTATATATTTATAATTAATAACAATAAAATGCTATACAATGCTATTAAAATTTATAATAAAAAAGTAATTATAATTTCAATATTATAAAATACTGTAATATGAATTCTAATATATCATTAAATTGTTGTAAAGGTATATACTTTGGACAGTTTCTAAGATTTTATAGAATAAATAATATATTAGAAAATTTCATAGAAGATGTTAAAAATTTAAACATGGAATTTATTAAAAACAAATTTAGTATCAGACAAGTAAAATATTTCAACAGTATATCTATTATAAAATACTTTAAAAAAAATAAATGGAAATATCCATTTATTAAATCAACTTTCTATAATTTCTCTCAATAATAAATAATACAAATTTATATTCTTTAACAATTAGTTAAACTTAAATTAAATAGCTGATTTGAAGATTTTTTCACAAGATGTTTAAAGTAATATTGTATAGAATTCATTTTTTTTTAATCTCCAATTTCTGGGGAGGAAAATGGAAATTAAATAAAAGTGAATTTTCACATTTAATAGCTTTATTAAACTCTAATAATTTGCCTTTTTAAAGGAATATTGAAAGATGAATAAGTGTTGAATCAGTTATTTTAAAATAACTAGCTGTAAAGATTATAAAGTTTGGTATTCTTCCATTAACTAACTTTTCTCTCTTCTTTGAATATATTTTTGTTCTAAAACTTCAAAACAAACGGTCTAATTTAGTCCCCCACCCCCCCCCCCCCACAACATGTGTCATCCAGAAATAGATGTTTACAGTTGAAGACGCCGCGGGCAAGGTAGGTCACGGTTGGAACTTGTTAATGGAATTTGTTATATCTGTTCATATAAATGTTTCACTGAATTAACTTTATATTAACACATAAAATCCGGTTGAAAAGAGATCTATGACGTAATAGAGAAGGGATGAAACGCCGCTGAATTTCTATTTGAGAATTCCCGGTTCAGCAGATCTCTTTTTTCAATAATTACTCCAATTTTAAATTTTTTTGTATATGTCTGGTCTACCAATAGGGTTTCAAAACATAATAACCAAACTTATAACAAAAGTTAATTAATAATATAGATATATTACTAAATACAACTATTTATATTCATATTAAAAAAAAAAAAAAATTTAAAATCATTTAAAAAAAAAAGGATAAAATATAAAATTATAAAAAAAAATATATATATATACTAACAACCTTATCTACCTCCTTTCTCTCTTTTTTCTAACTATCATATATATTCTCACTTCTATTATTCTATATATAGGATTAGAGTATGTCTAAATGACGTGTAAAAGCCGATACAAAAGACGTTACGTTGTTAAATTTTTATTTTTATTAATTATAAATATATAATTAACTAGATGATGTTTAGAAGTAAAGAATTTTTTTTTCTCTCTATCTATACTAAATAATAACATTTTACAAATTTTATAATTTGAAATTAAATAATCAAATTAATGAAGATAATTTTAATAAAATACTTAACTATAAAACTATACAACTATTTATTTTTATAACTAATTTAGATTTAGCTTGCTAATCTAACCAAATCTACTTGATATGATTTATCATTCTTATCATTTTGCTCATTAAGCTTTAAATGTAGAATCACTGTTATATTTTTATTATATAGTTTTTACACTATATATATATATATATAAATATGTGGCCTTCTCAAAAATGGTAAAATCAAAATTGGCCTTCTAATATAAAAAGGTTCGCCACCCCTGTACTAGACGAATGGCCCGGGCAACGCCGGTTTTACCCGATTGAATGTTTTTATTCAAATACTATTTGTTGCAATTATAATTTGGAGCCGTGGATGTCACTCTTGTGAAACGTCCCGCTCCAAACTTTACATGTACATTAGGTCAGCTGGCATTACCCCTCATTTTCACCGCTAGAGGCGCGAGCGAATTGACTTTTTGTAAATATACATAATTATAAAGATAGAAGCTTCTATAGAAGAGATAATGATCATAATGATGATGCGCGCGCATCCGTGACAGCGGCCGATGAGGAATTGAGGAATTGAGGAAAGACGGTCGTGATTATATATATTAATAATAATAATATACTAATAATAATTATTATTATTATCATTAGATAATGATAATGATCATAATGATGATGCGCGCGCATCCGTGACAGCGATGAGGAATTGAGGAAAGACGGTCGTGACTATATATTAATAACTAGCGGACGTACCCGGCTTCGCCGGGTTTTACCCGAATAAAGGTTTGTCTAACGAATCTCT
Source organism: Cordylochernes scorpioides (assembly GCA_030710605.1). NCBI lineage: Eukaryota > Metazoa > Arthropoda > Arachnida > Pseudoscorpiones > Chernetidae > Cordylochernes > Cordylochernes scorpioides. The sequence continues at coordinate 39,160,799 of CP092872.1, read as the reverse complement.
CGATAAAGTGAACATTTTTTCCCGGTCCCTTGAAAAATACTCGATAAGTTGAATAAAATCAATATTAATTGGTTCCCTCGGTAATTTGAAGTTAAAGGAATAGTATCTTGCCTTGGAATTGTATCATTATTCTTGTCTCAAATAAATTGCCGTGTCATCCTGAATTTTGTCTTTCCTAATTTTCTACATTACAAAATCATCGTATCATCATGATAATATTTAGAGCAGATTGTTGAATTATAACAGATAAATTAGAATATTTATCTTGATTATTTTAAATCGAAAAGTTATTTCAAAAATTTTATTTGCTAGAAACCTTCCCAGTACTATACTAAATAACTTCCCAAAGTTTCATGGCGTTCCAATGAGTGGTTTGGTCAGGCATAAAGGACAAAAGACACACACACACACATACATTCATTTATATATATATATACTAGCGGACGTACCCGGCTTCGCCCGCGTTTTACCAGAGTAAAGGTTTGTTTAACGAATCTCTCGATAAAGTGAACATTTTTTCCCGGTCCCTTGAAAAATACTCGATAAGTTGAATAAAATCAATAATAATTGGTTCCCTCGGTAATTGGAAGTTAAAGGAATAGTATCTTGCCTTGGAATTGTATCATTATTCTTGTATGGACGTACCCGGCTTCGCCCGGATTTTACCCGAGTAAAGGTTTGTCTAACGAATCTCTCGATAAAGTGAACATTTTTTCCCGGTCCCTTGAAAAATACTCGATAAGTTGAATAAAATCAATATTAATTGGTTCCCTCGGTAATTGGAAGTTAAAGGAATAGTATCTTGCCTTGGAATTGTATCATTATTCATAAAATCAATATTAATTGGTTCCCTCGGTAATTTGAAGTTAAAGGAATAGTATCTTGCCTTGGAATTGTATCATTATTCTTGTCTCAAATAAATTGCCGTGTCATCCTGAATTTTGTCTTTCCTAATTTTCTACATTACAAAATCATCGTATCATCATGATAATATTTAGAGCAGATTGTTGAATTATAACAGATAAATTAGAATATTTATCTTGATTATTTTAAATCGAAAAGTTATTTCAAAAATTTTATTTGCTAGAAAACCTTCCCACTACTATACTAAATAACTTCCCAAAGTTTCATGGCGTTCCAATGAGTGGTTTGGTCAGGCATAAAGGACAAAAGACACACACACACACATACATTCATTTATATATATATATACTAGCGGACGTACCCGGCTTCGCCCGCGTTTTACCAGAGTAAAGATTTGTTTAACGAATCTCTCGATAAAGATTTCCCGAATCTGATCTGAAGGGAGGGATCCCAGTGAATTTTCATCCATCACGATTACGGGCAACCATCACGAGTTGCTCGTAATGCGAAATTTCACTCGTAATCCGAGGTAAAATTTTTCAAAAATTTTTGCTCGTACTGCGAAAAGCTCGTACTCCAAGGTGCTCGTAAACCGAGGGTCCACTGTATATAGATAAAATAAAATAATAATAATAATATACTAATAATTATTATTATTATTATCATTAGATAATGATAATGATCATAATGATGATGCGCGCGCATCCGTGACAGCGAAGAGGAGTTGAGGAAAGACGGTCGTGACTATATATGTTGACTAGCCGAATGACCCGGGCAACGCCCCGTGTTTTACCCGATTGAATGTTTTTATTCAAATACTATTTGTTACAATTATAAATTGGAGCCGTGGATGTCACTCTTGTGAAACGTCCCGCTCCAAACTTTACATGTACATTAGGTCAGCTGGTATTACCCCTCATTTTCACCGCTAGAGGCGCGAGCGAATTGACTTTTTGTAAATATAGATAATTATAAAGATAGAAGCTTCTATAGAAGATAATGATCATAATGATAATGCGCGCGCATCCGTGACATGAGGAATTGAGGAAAGACGGTCGTGACTATATATATTAATAATAATAATAATATAATAATAATAATTATTATTATTATTATCATTAGATAATGATAATGATCATAATGATGATGCGCGCGCATCCGTGACATGAGGAATTGAGGACAGCGATGAGGAAAGACGGTCGTGACTATATATGTTGATAATAAAATAATAATAATAATATACTAATAATAATAATTATTATTATCATTAGATAATGATAATGTTCATAATGATGATGCGCGCGCATCCGTGACAGCGATGAGGAATTGAGGAAAGACGGTCGTGACTATATACGTTGATATTAATAGTAATTTTTTGAGAAAATAGAAAAGTAAAATATATTAAATTAAGAAATACAGATTCAGTATTTAATATGAGTCAGCACAGCAAGCTAATTCTGTATCGAATTATATTGTTAAGAGAATTTCGAAATTTAAAAAGTGGCTATTTAGTTTAAACATGTAAGGTTTGTTTTTATATATAATAAATAAAAAATAAATATATAGTCTTTTTAAAGCCTATTAATATATATGTATTCAATTATTTAATATTTAGCCTCATATATTATTATATGAACGGTTAATAAATCAGTTTAAATCTCAATCTTTGTCTTCTACTCTTATTTTTTCAAAGAAAACATTTTACACAACACTAGAATATATAAAGTTTCTTTAAGAACATTTTTCTTATATAAACTTCTTTTTAAGAAATATTATTTATAAAGATTTTTAAATTGGATGTTTATGTTATATAACAAAGATATTTTTTTCTAATCCCGTTTATAGCTGTTTTCCTTGAATATAAATGGTTGATATTTAAAATAACTTTTATTGTGTTTTCATTCAATTATTATGTAAATATAAATGACGTTCAAAGAATCAAATATTAAATTGTAAATTCATATATAAGCAAAATTGAATTTGAAATAAATTCTCAAAATAAATTATATACATTGAAAATTATTTTCTAGTATATTTTATGTAAGGTCTCAATATAAAAATAAACAAAATTCCATGGAAGACATCACTAGAAATCTTATTCATTCGAGTTCTATTTTCGCAATTAGTTTATGTTGTTAAATTTTTAAATAAATATAAATTATTTTCAACTCGTGTGAAACAAACACTCCTAAATGAGAAATGTCGTGATTTTTATTTAATCATATAGAAAAGCTATTGGTACTTGAAAGCTAGAATTTCTAAAAAAAGAGAGACCCACTGTAAGAAAACCTTATTAAACCATGAAACGCTTTGTTAACCATTTTATATGAATATTCTACACTAATTGACCTTTGACCACCTATCTGGGTAATAGTGATCCGACAACATTCTTCAACGGATTCCTGAAAAGCACTAGGCATGTCCTAACGCTGCACATGACTGGTACAGAGCAGGAGGAACAAGCACCGGTTCTGTCCTCTCAAGAGAACAACAGTCTTAATTTTCCAGATTTAAGTCTGGTCATTTACGGACAATGACTTTTCAGAATGGTTGCAAGGTTTTCCCACTATGTATTAAGGCAATTCTCAACCTGCAACCCCAAAACATATTATTGACTGTATTGACTCATCCATTGATGAGCTCTACTCATCCCCGGCAGACACTATCAAAAGTGTCAAACTCTACAAGCTTGATATCCTGATATGATAGAGTGAGATAAGAAAGAAGAAGACTAATCATATGTAACATATTCCAATTATCAGAACGAACAGAATCGTCAATTCAAATAAGGCAATATAAAACGGTTTTGAGCCAGTCAGATTTAATAAACATTTATCTCGATAATTCTATATAATTCTGCTGTATATTTAAGCAGAAAACACTTTCTCAGCTCGCAGTAATCTGGCCTCAATTCACATATCGTACGGGATATAATATTATTGAGGCCACGCCAGTTGGTGAACAAACAATATTGCCAAAATGTAATCTTCGATTTTTTTTAAATAATATTTTTTATGAAAGAACAAAAATGAGGTAATATATATATATATATATAAGAAATGGAAGCATTAAAGCACGAAGGTGTCTTTTAAACATAAAAAAAATGACTTCTACTGTCCTTGCTGCGATGAAAAATATATTGGGAGGGCTTGGCTCATCCGTGGTAAACCCTCCCAGCGGTTGCCAATTTAATCTACCAGCCCGCTTCTCTAGAGCTCCAATACTGTATTGGACGATTCTGCTTATATATATTGCTAATATATGTTTGAAAGAAACATTCGTTCTACAATGCTTTCATTTCTCTTATATCGATGACAGGTTATCGCCTTATAATTAATTATGCCCTAACTGGCCTTGTACCTATTGTTTGTGGAAGATAATTTATCGATACAAATATTTATATGTTATTCTAAAGTTAAAAAAAGCTTATGTTCATAGTTGTCTTGAAACCCTTTTCTAAGATTCCACCTTCTACTGCAGCAGAATAGTCCAATACGGGATTAGAGCTCTAAGAAGCGGTCTAGTAGATCAAATTGGCGAAACCACTGGGAGGGTTCACCACTGATGAGCCAAGCCCTCCCAATAAATTTTATTGCAGCAAGGACAGTCGTAGTTTTTTATGTTTAAAGAAAACATTTGTGCTTTAATGCTTCATGTCTCATATATGGATGGCATGCTATCGCTTTATAAACAAATATATAAATAAACTAAAATGGTTTTTATTTTAATGACCATTTGTGTGTCTTGATTCCAATTAATCTTGAATATTTATTGATTGTATAACTAAGCCTATAGATATTATAGATCAAATAGAGCCATATAAAATAGTATAAGAGTTTTCTTTGTATCTGGTGGAAATATTAAAGGAAAAACTTCTGATTGTGCAGCCTGAAGTATTTGATGGCTCAAGCCATCATCAGAGTTTTTTTTTTTTTCAAATACAAAAATTACGTCAACGTGGGATTTTATCTTAAAGGAAAAAAGTAAGGTTACATTTAAATTTACATAACTTTGCCAAATATTTTCTTATTCTAAGTTAGGAAAGGATGGGGGATTTTAAATAAATATTTCAAACTATATATTATCATAATTAAATATAGGAATGATTTTTCATGCTCAAGATGTAATTTACATTTGAATAATTCATGGGTTAACATGTTATATTACCCTAAACTGTTTTTAGACGCGTTGATAAAAACGTAATTGTATGGAGGAATGAGTGCTTAGACTTTACACACACAATCTATCCGATGAACTTAAGATAGAAGGGTATAATTATATTTTATATCAATTCATTTATTTATAACTATTAATAATATTTAAATTGAGTAAATTCGGGTTGTAATAACTTGATATTTAATGACTAGAATAAACAAAAACGGATTATTTTGCGTTTCGAAAAAGGAAATTGAAACGCATTTTGAAAAATATATTTTTATATTAAGTTCAAATGTATTGAGAAAATAATGGAAAAATATTTGAACTCGTTGTTAGTGAAAGGTAATTTGCGCTAGGCCTAATGTAATCTGCGAGAGTAACTTTTTCACATTTTATTTACTTTTTAATTAAATATTTCATATATAGTTATTTTACATAATTTTGCTTTGTATCATTATTTTTTATATACTTTTGTTTTATATAATTATTTTTGCATACTTTTATTTTTTGTTGACTATATAAAAGACAATAGTCATTAGTTGTAGAGTTCTCTCAAACAATCGGTTTCAAATAAAGCACGCCCGCGCGAGAGGAAAAGAAAACAGTTGTTTTTTGATTTGATTTGTTTTGCTTTTGTATACAAAAAGTTGATCCTCTTTAAATATTCTGTGGTATATAATCATTAATATTTGCATTGTCATCACCCCTTACCATTCTTGTATATTATTACTTGTAAATAAAATTTTAGAAATAGTTTGCATTTTCTGAATAAATTATTTTTACTTAAATTTTGTTATACTCGTTATCACTACCGTGACAACTGGTGGAGAAGCTGGAATATTCCCTCGATGCCCAAGCCGTTAGAAGAAGCCGAAGACTACAAGGACTAGAACCTGAAGAAAACATCGCTATGGTCAAGCAAGAGACAAAGACAAAAATGGGTGAGTACCACTTTCAACATTTTAGAAACCCTTTTATTTTTACTGGAGAACGCAACCAGAATCCAGAAAAATGGTTGAAAGAATTCCATCGCGTCGCTAGCTACAACAGCTGGGATGATTCAATGTGCCTCGCAAATGTTTATTTTTTCCTCCAAGGAACAGCGCACAGATGGTACGAAAATGTTGAAGAGAAAATTAATTCATGGGATATTTTTGTGAAAATGTTTTCTCAGAATTTCGGACATCATGTCCCTCAAAAAGATCAGCCGGCAGAGAACCTCAAAACTCGAGCTCAGGGGAAGGAGGAGACCAGTGATTCCTACATTCAAGATGTTCTCCATCTGTGCAGAGAAGTGAATCCGGCTATGATGGAAAATGAAATAGTCGCACACTTGACGAAAGGAATATCGGAGGAGATATATCAGTCAATAATCATTTTAGACATCGCAACTATCGATGAGTTCATCAAATGGTGCCGAAAAATCGAGGCTTCAAATAAAAAACGTGTAAATAAACGTGTAGTATTCGACAGACTACCGAATGTTGCCGCCATCGATTCAGCAGACTCTGATTCAATGGAAGACTTAATCCGACGTATCGTGCGTGAAGAAGTTCATCGCGCACTAAATCCGTAGTCAACTACCCCTGAACCATCTTCTCTGAAAGAAATTATCCGAGAAGAGATTGAAAAAAACGTAGCTGCAATTTCGAAGCCTATTCAAAGACCTCCGCCACGACAGTCGTACCCCAACCAAACACCGTACATTCAACCAGGCTCCACGACGTCAGTACCCTACCCAAACACCCATATATAACCAGAGGCCACCACAACGAAAAACGGATGAATGGAGGACGCATGACAACATCCCAATATGTTTTAATTGCGGCCGCCCAGGCCATGTTAAGCGATATTGTAGAGAACGCCGATAATGGACGCAGAGACCCGAAGGTCATGCACAAAGCACCCAAGAACCTCAAATGGGTAGCCACCAAGCCATAAGAAGCCAAACCTAACGCAGACAATCGCCGTATCCAAACAGAAGTAGATCCCCTAGACGCCAGTCCATTTCCCCAGGCCGCCATACAAGTCAATCCCCACGCCGCTACAATCTAGGAAAAAACTAAGCGTCGCGTCTTCTTTCGAGGGGGAAGCCGCGGGTGTGAAAAACCCTCCATCGTCGACAGCCGCTAAATTACAACAAATTTATGTCGAAATCATCATTGATGACATTGCATTTTCTGCTCTGGTCGATTCAGGTTCCTTTTTTTTCAGTTATCTCTGATGGATTAAGACGAAAATTAAAAAAGACCATGTTCAAGGATAGCGGAATGACTCTGAAAGTTGTTGATGGCAAGAATATTACATCGAACGGCCGATGCACAATCAGCTTGAGCATCAATGGATTGGAACTGCCGCTTGAGTTTATCGTCCTCCCTGATAGTAACCCAAGTATTATCCTCGGATGGGATTTCCTAGAGGCATCAAATGCCGTGATTGATTGTGGACGCCCAGAAATCAGATTGGAAGAGGCCAAAGATGTACTAAATTCACCAGCTTTCATGGGAAAGGTTGTGGCTAGCAGAAGCGTCGTAATCCCAGCCGAATCTACCAAACTAATAAATGTTATGAGTGAAGAGCTTAATGGACAAAATCAGGTTCTTTTTGAACCTTCGAAAAAGGTATTAATAGGAAAAGGGTTAGCACTTCCCTGTGCATTATTATTCAGGCTTTCCCATAATAAAGGAAAACTTTGGATCGTAAATTCTAGCACCACAGCTCAAATAGTCCCTAAAGGAATGTGCCTGGGAAAAATTCAAAGGGTTGAAGAAAATAACTTGACGGCTATTTCAGAATGTTCTGAATTTAATAAGGAGGTGAAAAATGCGAATCATGCCAGTCATGCTGATAAAAGTGTCTTTAAATTTTCACAAAATTTAATCAGTGATGATTTATCAGAAGAGCAGCAGTCTCAAATCTTACAAATTTAAAACGATATGATAAAATATTTGATAAAAATAATGAACCAGTAAAGCAAACTTCAGTAACCAAACATAAAATTGAAACTGGAAACCATCAGCTTATTAAGCATAGACCATATCGAGTCTCCCCTACAGAACGCCAAGCAATCCAAACGGAAGTGGACAAAATGCTAGACGCCGGGATTATACGTCATTCAGAATGTCCATGGTCATCGCCGGTTATTTTAGTGAAGAAGAAGGATGGTAACTGGCGTTTCTGTGTGGATTACAGACGACTGAACAAAGTTACTAAAAAGACGTTTACCCACTACCCCGAATCGATGATACACTTGACTTCCTGAAAGGAGCCAAATTTCATTCATCAATGGACCTTCGTTCAGGATATTGGCAAATAGAAGTCGACGAAGCAGATAGAGAAAAAACTGCCTTTATTACCCCTGACGGACTCTACGAATTTCTAGTCATGCTTTTTGGCCTGTGCAATGCCCCTGCAACATTCGAGCGCATTATGGACAAGATATTGAAAGGCCTGAAATGGACGATGGCCCTCTGTTATTTAGACGACATCGTGGTGTATTCCAAATCGTTCAACGAACATTTACACCGGCTTGAAATCATACTACAATGTCTTAACAAAGCCGAGATGCGCCTCAACCCAAAAAAGTGCCCTCTTCGAAACCAAACGAATCAGAGTGTTTGGACAGCTCGTCGATAGTAAAGGAATTTATCCCGATCCAGAAAAGATTGAAGCTATCGCCAAGTTTCCGACCCCAAAATCTATAACAGATGTGAGAAGCCTCATCGGCCTATGTTCCTATTATCGTAGATTTATCGAAAATTTTGCTGGGAAAGCTGCTCCTTTACATGAAATCCTCAAAAAAGATAATAAATTCACGTGGAACTCTGACCAACAGGATGCTTTTGATTCCTTGAAAAAAGCATTGATGTCTGAACCTGTTCTTGCCTATTTCGAAGAACAACTGCCAACCGAGCTTCATACTGACGCCAGCGGTTATGGAATTGGAGCTGTCCTCGTACAGATCAACGATGGGAAAGAGCGGCCAGTTGGTTATGCTTCAAGAATTTTATCTAAGGCGGAGAAGAATTACTCAACAACGGAAAGAGAATGCTTGGCCGCAATATGGGCCATCAACAAATTTCGACCTAACCTTTTTGGTGGTGAGTTTGTCATCGTCACTGACCACCACGCTCTTTGCTGGTTATCTAACCTGAAGGACCCGACAGGAAGACTAGCAAGATGGGCTTTAAAACTCCAAGAATACAATGTAACGGTTGTTTATAAAAGTGGACGCAAACACCAAGATGCCGACTGTCTTTCTCGAAATCCTCTCAAACTTGAATCGGAAGAAGCATACTATGATGAGGATGATGATATACCCTCAATAACTGCTCTGACGTGCTTCGAGGCTGAACAAAGAAAAGACCCTAAAATTAATAAATTGATAGAGGAAACAGAAAGATTTGGTTGCCGAATCGAAAGGATATGAAATGTTAAAAGGAACTTTGTACAAAAATAATTTTGATCCCCTGGAGAACCAACACCTTTTAGTTATTACCAAGCACTTACGCTTAGAACTACTGAAAAGTTTACACGACGCTCCCACAGCAGGTCATCTTGGATTTTCGAAGACATATGAGAGAGTTAAAAACGAATATTTCTGGCCAGGACTTCTCCGGGACATACGGAAGTATGTCGCTCATTGTAAAGAGTGCCAAAGAAAGAAACAATCAACTCAAAAGCCACCCGAACTACTTAAGGCCATTCCTCCTGCAACCTCCCCTTTTCAGAGAGTTGGAATGGACCTCCTTGGAGTATTTCCCAAGTCTGATACTGGTAATAAATGGATCATAGTCTGTACTGACTATCTTACTCGATTTGCCGTTACTAAAGCCTTACCCACAGGGGAAGCAAAAGAAACAGCCAAGTTCTTAATGGAAGATGTTGTTTTCAAGCACGGAGCCCCCAGAGAAATCATCACGGACCGAGGACGAGTATTCCAATCCAAGTTGATTGCGGAACTCACCAATCAATGCTCGTCGATACATCGGTTCACGACAGCGTATCATCCCCAGACGAATGGACTGACGCAGAGGTTAAAAAAAACCTTAGCCAACAAGATCGCTATGTATGTAAGTGTTGAACAGAAGGACTGGGACGTAATCCTGCCCTACGTCACGTTCGCCTACAACACGGCAAAACAAGATACGACAGGTTTTACCCCTTTTAAACTGATTCATGGACGCTAAGCCGAAACAACTGTAGACACTCTTTTCCCATATCCGCATGAAGATCTCCAAGAGGATTACAGTCAGAAGATTGCCTCGCGAGTCGAAGAGACTAGGCAGCTTGCAAGATTAGAAACCTTGAAAGCCCAAGAGAAGGACAAGGCCAGATATGACCCAAAGAACGAGGCAATGGATTACAACGTTGGTGACCTGGTATGGATTTTCATCCCGATAAGAATGGTGGGACTCTCAGAAAAACTGATGAAAAGGTACTTCGGGCCATACAGGGTTACTCGTAAACTCTCTGACGTGACCTTCGAAGTTGAGCCTGTGGACCACCAACCAGGAGACGCCAAACAAGAGACCTTGTCCATGTACTGAGAATGAAACCCTTACATGACCCTGAGGACCAAGCGGATCTGTTCAAGTGATAATTACAGCGGGACGCTGTTCATCTAGGAAGGGGGCAATGTCACTGAATAATTATTTTAAATATTCTGTGGTATATCATCATTAATATTTGCATAGTCATCACCCCTTACCATTCTTGTATATTATTACTTGTAAATAAATTTTTAGAAATAGTTTGCATTTTATAAAAAAAAAATATTTTTACTTAAACTTTTGTTATACTCGTTATCACTACCATGACAATATATATATTGTCACCTTTGCTTGAGACCATTTTAATCTAAACGAACCAACATCATAGTGCACCAATCTAAAAGTGTACAACGAACATTGTGGCGAGCCTGACCAACAGGATTTAAGATGGACAAACTCAAGAAAGCTTGTGGGGCGAAAAGGAGGACGTTGGAAAGTGTTATTGCAGAAGCAGATGGCGAACTTGGAAAGCAAGAACCAAGCCTGGAAATGTTGATGTCTCTACGACCAAAGCTCCTCAGATGTAAAGACAGGTTCTTAATTGCCAGTAATTGTCTCATCGAACAACTAACAAAGGCGGTTAGAGAAGATGAAGAAATTGAAGATGTCGATATCGTTCAAGCGAATCTATTTGGAAAGTCTGAAGGCGTTTTGCAAAAAAATGGAACAATTGCTGGCAAAAACCAACAGTAGACCGAGAATCAATAGTTTCTGGGGAAACGAAAGAAAGTCAAATCTTCATCGACTTCCGAAGTTGGAACTACCGAAATTTGGAGGAGAAGCACGGGAGTGGCTGCAGTTCTGGTCAGCCTTTCAAAGCGTCCACGACGATGACTCCATTTCGGCCTGTGTCAAGTTCCAAAACCTACAAAATTGCATGATAAAGGGATCGGTTTCGGAGGAAATAGTTTCATCCTTTCCAAACTCAGCGGTAAATTATCCACTTGCCATCAGCACTCTTAAGGAACGTTTTGGCCGTGAAGACATGTTGGTGGAAGTGTACGTAAGGGATTTGATTGCTATCATTATGGAAAATGCTTATGGAAGAAAAACGACAAATTTTTCGACTTTATATGTTCGGTTATCGTCACGACTACGAGCGTTGGGATCTTTAGGAGTCACAAAAGAGAAATGCGCTGCTATTCTCTACCCCATGGTGAAATCAGCTTTACCTGAAGATCTCTTCGTCGCGTGGGAAAGGACTCGTCATCATCACAAGCCTGATGAAGATGGAAGCATAAATCAAGTGAAGTCCTTGCTTGAAACCCGGACACATTTCCAAAAAATGCAGAAACGCAGTGAAATGTGTCATCTGTAGTAGAAAACACTGGGCAATCGTTTGTCCGGTTTCAAAGGCAGCCAAAAATCTGATAGGATTGAAGAGAAAGGTAAGAACACAGATGCATTCGTGGACATGTCGAATCGAGTTCGGTGTCAAGATGTCTTACTTCAAACAATCATTGTAAAGATAAATGGCAAAAATAAATCAAAAGTTGTTCGAGCAATGTTAGATAGTGGATCTCAGAACTCATATGTATTGGAACAAACTGCTTCTGAAGTTGGACTCACTATGCTCGGGAAAAAGAAAGTTGTACACCTACTATTTGGTGGAGTGAAATCGAGACCACAGCAGCACAAGCGGTATCGAATTTACATTTCTGATGTGGACTCCAAGTACAACTGCAATTTTGAAGTACAAGATTGATCAACGATTTGTAGTGCAAACCTGCCGAATGGATGACGGAACTTCGATCAAAGGGAATTGGCTTGGATGTCTATATGTCGAACACGGAGATTGAACTACTACTAGGAGCAGACGTATACGCCAAGCTACTAACAGAAAAGAAAATATAATTGGAATCTGGTCCTGTCGCTCTCGAAACGAAGCTGGGCTGGACTGTTAGTGGAAAGGTTTTGGAAAATGTTCAAACAACTGAATCTCAATCATCAGTTCTGTCATGCTTAGTCCGTGATGCAACAATAAAATATCTTTGGAGATTAGATGTTATCGGTATCATGGAACCCATGAATAAAAAGAGCAAAGAAGAGTTGTCAGTTGCAGCGTTGGAACATTTCAACCAAACAGTGAAACAGAATGAAGATGGTCGATATTCTGTCAATTTACCTTGGATAGGAGGACACCCACCACTCCCTAATTGCAAGCTAATTTCGGAGAAGAAACTTGAATCTACTACTGAAAGATTGGAAAAGTTGGGAGTTTTGTCAACCTATCACGATGTTTTCAAGTCCTGGGAGGATGAAGGAATAATAGAGCGTGTCGAATCGGAATCTGGACATGTTCTGAGCCATCATGGAGTAATCAAACCAGAAAGCCAATCTACTCCTGTGCGTCCAGTATTCAATGCCTCATTTCGCACAAAAGGAAATCCTTCACTCAACGATTGTCTGGAAGTTGGACCAAACATGTTAGAAAATATTCCAGATATCATTACTCGTTTTCTTCTCGGTCCAGTGGCAGTAACTTCTGATATTAGAAAGGCATTCTTGCAAATCGAGGTCGCTGAAGAAGACAAACTACTTACAGTTTTGGTGGTACAAAAATCAGAAATTGGAAGAAAAGCAAATGTACCGTCATTGTCGTGTCGTCTTTGGGGAAATCAAGTAGTCCTTTTCTTCTCGCTGCGGTAATTGTGATCATCACCTAAGTACTTATGAAGATGAATACAAGAAAACGATTAATATTCTGAGAAGGTCAATGTATGTTGACAATTGCGTCGCTTCCGTTGGATCAAAAGAAGATGCTTTGAAGTTCAAGGAAGAATCAGTTGAAATATTTGGAACAGCAAAAATGAACTTAAGATAATGGGAAATTTGGTTCATCGTCTGAAGAAAAACAAGTACCCTTACTAGGTCTGTTTTGGAACCTTAGGACTGATGAGTTAACTTGTGATCTTAGGAGTTTTGCGAAGAAAATGGAACCGGGAAAAGTGACAAGAAGGAAGATATTATCGACAGCTCATTCATTGTTCGACTCGATTGGATTCGCTTGTCCGTTCACAATCATTCCTAAGATGTTACTTCAAGAATCTTATGGGGTCAAAGCTGGATGGGATACAGACTTATCGGAGGACATCAGTCGAAGATTCAATGCATGGTTGAGTCCGTTAACTGAGGTGGACAAATTGAAAATTCCTCGCTGTGTTGTTCAATCTCAAGATAGAAGAACATGGACATTGCATATTTTGATGGACAGTAGCAACGCGGCGTTTTCAGCTTGTGCCTATTTACGAAATGGATTTCCTGGGAGTGTTCAAGTTCAATTACTCATGGCTCGTTCGAGAGTAGCTCCTATGAAGAATACCACTATACCAAGGCTAGAATTGGTTGCATGTGAAATCGGATCTAGATTGGCTGTCCACATAAAATCTATGATGGAGTTCGAATATATAACAATTACATTGTGGACGGACTCTACTACTGCTTTAGCATGGATTGAATGTGATATGAACTGGTCAGTGTTTGTCGCAGGAAGAGTAAAGAAGATTCGACAAAATTCAAGCATAACTAATTGGAGGCACGTTCCTGGTAAAGAAAATCTTGCAGACATCCTCTCACGTGGAGCTTCAATCTCGCAATTGATTACTACTAGATGGTGGGAGGGACCAGTTTGGCCTAAGAAAGAAGAACAATTTTGGACACAGTCTGTAGAAAAAGAGTCAATCGAAGAAGTCAATAGTGAACTGAGAAAGGCAGTCGTCACACACTTCAATATAGAAAAAAGATATATGTTGGCGAAGATCACTCAGTTCTCCAATTATCACAAAATTCTTCGGATGGTTGCATACTGGAGAAGATTTCTGGATTGGCTGCAGAGAAAAGGTTCGAACAAAATTACAAAAGGCCCTATTACAATGGAGGGAAATGACATTAGCTGAAGAAAAGGTGATCAGATTGGTTCAACAGTGCTCGTTCGAGGGGAGTCACACTCTTATCCAATCGTGATGCCTTCGAATGGAGTTACAGGTCAGCTAATTTGGAGTTACCATCGACTAATGTGCCATGCTGGAGTTCAGTCATTGCATGCAAATTTGCGGGAAAAGTACTGGATTCTAAACAGCAGACGCACAATTGGCAACGAAATTCGTCCGTGTGCAGGTTGTCGTCGTTTCCGAGCACAGCCTTGCTATGTTGAAGAGGGACCTTTACCGAAGGACAGAGTTCGAGTGGGACCAGCGTTTGATGTAACTGGAGTCGATATGACAGGTCCACTACATCTAAATGTGAAACAAAAAGTACTGGATTGCAATTTTTACTTGTGCTACTTACAACCATTCCATCTAGAGTTGTGTACTTCCCTTACTACGGAAACATTTATTGGAGCAATGTGCAGGTTCGTAGCTAGAAGAGGAAGGCCATCTACGATATACTCGGACAATGGATTAAACTTTGTTGGGTGCAAGAACCTGTTCAGTTTATTGGAATGGAACAAGATTGTGGAATATTGAGCAATCAATCGCATATCGTAGAAGTAAAATGCACCAACGGCCTGTTGGTTGGGAGGTTTTTGGGAGCGCATGATCGGGATCGTTAAGCATCTACTTAGGTCAGTATTAGGATCTGCACGTGTCACTAACGAATAATTACAGACACTGCTTTGTGACGTGGAAGCTGTAGTGAATAACCGTCCACTTACGTATGTATCAGAAGATGATGATGAATTGGCGCCTCTAACCCCAAACAAACTTATTAATAACTGTAGAGGCTCGATTTTACCTGAAGCCGATGAAGTAGAACGGGATTCAATGGTTACTCGCTACCGAAATATGCAAGCTTGTAGAGATGAACTCAGAGCCAGATTCACGAAGGAATACTTAGCAATGCTGGTTCATCATAGAAAAGCAAAGAAATCACGGAGGATCGAGGTAGGAGAAATAGTACTTATAGGAAACGATCAAAAGAAAAGGATTTCATGGCCATTAGGAAAAGTAGAGGAGGTGCTACCTGGAGCCGATGGACAAGTTCGAGTCGCAAGAGTGAAGACATCGTCGGGAGTTTTTCTTCGTCCAGTACAGCGACTTTTTTCCATTAGAAATAAAACAAATTTAGATTAGCCTCTACTATATAGCCAAGAAAATATAGTATTAGAATTTAATTTATATCAATTAAATTGGTGGAAGGAATGTTAGTGAAAGGTAATTTGCGCTGGGCCTGATGTGGTCTGCGAGAGGCAAGGCACGCCCGCGCGAGAAAAAGAAAACAGTTTGTTCTTTGATTTGATTTGTTTGCTTTTGTATACAAAGTTGCCCCAAGGCTCACTAGCACCATAAAAGGGCAATTTGGTTCAACCTTCAGTTCCGGACACAAAATTTACAAGAGAGTCGTTCTCCCAGCGCTACTGTATGGCTCTGGTGTCTGGGGAAAACGTGCATATGACACAAATGGGGCTCGCAAGCTACGTAGTCTCCACTACAAATATGCGAAAGCAATAATAAGAGGTGGTCCATGCACACCGACAATACCAGCTATTTCATTGACGGGTTGTCCCCCACTCGATATCTCTATAAGGCCCAAATAGAATATTTAAAAACTTTGAAAACGGGCCACTACGAATCACGCCCAAGTCCTTCCTTTTTACCCTATCCTCCATTACGGAAGATAATCTGTTTTACCAAATCTTTACAACTAAATGTCACCACCATTTACACAGACGGATCCCAATCATCAGAAGGAGTTGGGGCTGGAGTCATCCCACCACCTCCTCTACAAACCATACAACTTAAACTCCACCAGGAGTGCTAAGCGTTCCAAGCTGAACTGCTTGCCATTCTTTACGCAACAAAAATCACCACGAATTTCCAGAAAGAACACTTTATCATTGCCTCAGACTGCCAATCAGCTCTATCAGCCATATGTAGGTCTTGGCCCCCAAGAACACAACTAATTGCGGAAATAATCTACAACCTGCATTTTTCACCAAATGTGCAACTCTGCTGGATCAAAGGCCACAGCGGTATTCCAGGAAATGAACTGGCAGATCAGGCGGCAAAGGCTGCAGCACATTCTAATCTGCCACTATCCTTTACCACCCTCCCAAAGAGCGTCGCGCGCGGTAAAAAAGAACAGATAGCCCTCAAAATGTGGACAGACCTCTACATCCAAGATTACTCCACCAGAAATCTACGAAGATTTGCTGCTACCCCGAAACTACTCCTCCAAATGCTTCGAAACATCAAGCATGGATCTACCTCCACAACAATCTTGACCGGCCATGGTTACATTCAGGCAGACCTTGCAACGGTATCGAAAGAAGACCCAACTTGCCCCCACTGCCAAGATGAAGGCCAAACCGTAGACCACCTCCTCTTCACTTGCCCAACCTTCCAATACCAAAGATTCCAGACAGCCACTCTCCTAGGTATCACCAACATATGTCCAGCATCCCTAGAAAATCTCCCAAGAAAGAAATCTGCCTGGCGACACCTCATTAATTGGACTTCCACTGGCATTGTATATAAATCCAAGAAGACTTAGGTCAGAAGGACATCCCGGGTAGTTGGCGACTTCTGTACGCTCCAGGAACCTGGGTTACCTAAATAAATAATACAAAGTTGATCCTCTCTAAATATATATATTGTCACCTTTACTTGAGACCATTTTAATCTAAACGAACCAACATGATAGTGCACCAATCTAAAAGTGTACAAAGAACACTCGTATTTTTATTATATATATATATGTGATAAGAGGTGCTGTCGACTTTTCTGTGATAAGGTCCTGTCGACTTATCTGTGATAAGGTCCTGTCGACTTATCTGTGATGAGGTATCCTGTCGACTCTCGCTATAACTGGGGTAACCGTGGGTCAAACAGTAGTAAACAAGAGGGACAGTCAGGGCGTGGAGAGTTTTCCAGTACCTCTCTGCACTTTGGAGGACCTTTAACAGTTCTCACAGAGTACAGGCAGTCGTGGTGGAGGCAGAGTGGAAAGCTTGGGAATGTCCACACACAAAAAACGAAGAGGCACAGCTGGAGTAGGAAAGTTCAATGAACAGATAGGAGTCGAGCTAAGAGCAAGATGGAGTTAGAAGAAGTTCTTACTGTTTTACATAGCGATGAGCTGGTCCTGGCTGCAACCAACAAGGGCTCACGCCGACGGTGAAGTGACTGTCTAAGTAGGGCTAAAACCGAGGTTTTTTATATACCATTCCCGAGGAAGGGGGGGTTGGACTTTGAACGTCTGCTGCACCTTTGACCTTGATGGCAACGGCTTGCCAGGGTTGTTGGATTTCTCTCTCGATTTTAGACGTTTTTGAACTTCTCAATCTTGCTTTAATTCAGCTCTTAATCTATTACATAGTTTTATCTATTTATCCTCAGTTTGTACAAAGTACATTACATATGGTGATGCAATGACACATGTCAATCATTCGTATAATTATTTATAGATGTGTTTCTATATACAACATGAAAATCTTGTTATAAGTATTATAAAATATAGGGTTGTTGGTTTAAATTACCATATATATATATATATATATAATATATATACAGTCGAACTTGGATTATTCGAAACCCAAGGGACCATAAAAAAATTCGAATTATCCAAAAATTCGAATTAAAGATGTTTTGAATAAAAAGGCTTAAACAATAAAAATCTCACAATTTCGATCAATTCCTTTATTAAGAATAACATTAGTTGCTGTAAATTTACATTTTTACCGTATATTTAGATTATGTGCAATAATTGTATGTATATACTACGGTATATACATATTAAAAAATTTCAAAACTGATGTATTAATGTACAAAAAAAGGCAGATTGCTGGTTTAAAAAATGTACAGATTATTCTGCTTCGTTGGAACTCTGAAATTTAATTTTTGCCAAAGAAGTCAGAAATATTAGCCTGTTTTCTAGAATTAAGTCTTTCAGTAAGGACAAAGGATTCTAACATATTCAACGAGTGGAAAATAGAGGGACTTACGTCACTTTTACTTTCAAAAAAGCGTCTAAGTTGCATGATATAGTTCGTTGCTTCGGCCCGCACTTGGAACGTTCATTTTTATCCGGCAACTGATGACTCGTCTTCATCACCCGATGCCTCGTCGCCGTCTTGTTTTTCAATGTTGTGGTTGAGCACTTCAGCGATGATAACTGCGTCGGTTATCTCACCACATACTGCAACATCGTCATCCACGTTTAAGAAATCGTCATACGAGATGGTAGGATTAGAAATGACGTCCTCCCAGCCGTCAACTGAAGGCATCGTTTCCGCTATAATATCATCTGCATTTTCTTCATCCTCCTCCTTTTTTACGAAACCAGCTTTTTAAAACCAGCTTTTTTGAACGAAATTTTATTGCGTTCTTTGAAGCCATCTAGCCACCCAGAACTCGCCTTAAAATCGGTTTTCCCCATTTCAGTAGCAAATTGTTCAGCTTTGCTTCTTATAAGGTGACCACTCACGGGAATCTCTTATCTCTTGCTTGCTTGAACCATTTTAAAACACATTTGTCCAAATCAGGATTTCCCGGCTCCCTTAACCTTTTTCGGCCTTTAACACACTCACTTTCACTCCTGAGATTTTTTCTTTATTTTTTAAGTACGTTGACAACGTGTTTCGAGGAATCCCAAAGTCCTTAGCAATATCGGATTTTTTTTTCATCCCCATCTCTACTTCTTTAATCGCCGCTATTTTTTCAGCCAACGTCAAAGTTTTGTATGTTCGAAGCGCCGACATATTCGCTCCTTTTAGCTTTCTTGATAAATAATTATATATAGTACTTCTCTTGCGGCAAGATATTGCCACGTGGAAAATTAGGAAAGACAAACTTCGGCGTGACACAGCAATTTATTTAAGGCAAGGACAAACTATAATTGATAAAATAAAAGATAAGCAATGAGGGAAGTTTACAGAGTAGCAAAATATAAACATAAAAATTGATAACTCTGTTAAGAAAATAATTAATAATTAATAATAATAAAATAACAAATTCGTTGTTACAATATTACAACGTCATTTCGCAAAATTTCACGCCTTGAACTGACATCAGGTCCTTATTTTAACTCGTAAAGTTCGAATTATCCAAGACATAATTCGAATTAACCACGATTTTTTAACATTATTTATATAGGAAATTCTAGGGACCAAGATAAATATTCGAATTAAAGAGGTTTTCGAATTAAAGAAGTTCGAATTATCCAAGTTCTACTGTATATATATATGTCATAATGTATGCTCTTCCTGAAATAATAAAACGGACCTACAGTCAATCAGAGAGAGACGTAGATAAAAGGTAGCTAAAGTACGGCCATTTTGGGCCACTGACCACATTCCGGAGGGGGACCTTTTCTTGGAACCCTCAGGACTATTTTTAGACAGTTGGGGGGTGGTGTGCGACACGAACGGTCGTTCAGCGGTGACAGCCCCTCGCGCTACCTCTCTCTCGCTGGTTGCCTGGGAATTCCTCTTCCAAACTTGTGGATTCCTTATTCATCTCTCCCCACATTATTATCATATTGTCACATATATATAATATAAATCACATTATAAAAATATACTTGACCGAATGAACCTTTAATTTGTTATTATAAACGTTCAATTGATTTAAATCTACTGGGTATTAATTATATAATGCGACAGGTTTCTGGAGATGGATATATTTCATCTTTATTGAAGTAATCTCGAGCTTTCGGGCATTACTCCCCTTCTACAGTTGTACATAGAAACGTAAAGTTTTATATACTTCTGTAGAATGACAGAGATGCCCGAAAGCTCGAGATTATGCTAATGAAGATAAAAGAAACTCATCTCCAGAAACCTGTAGAAATATTTATTTTATTAACGCGCGCGCGCGCGCCCATTATTTGACTTATATAATTTAATAATATCAAAAATCATCTAGGGCCAAGTTTCTTGCACAATTTTATTTCTCTAGCTTTCGGGTTAACATGCCCCTCAATTGGTTAATATGAAATTAAAAAAGAAGAAAATAATAAATTATGGAAAAATACATATGACGGTAGAATATATTTTAAATATTTGAAAACTAATTTAGGTATTTTAGTTTATTTAATATCAGAATGAGAAAAAATAGGCCCATAGCAAGCTGGATATAGCACACAGTTCGGACGCACTATTAAACATACCATTCAATTCATCCCATTATTTTTGCCATCAGTTCTTCTTCGGTTTACTTTGTAAGTGTTAAATATTTTCAAGATGGTCAAATATATTGCTGTGTAAGTACGTCAGAGGCATTGTTGTAAGTTATAAAGCTGAACAATGGAAGGCAGTTAGAATATTTCTGTTTTTCAATCTAGAATTTAGAAATTACGAAAATAACTTATTGATAGTCACATATATTTAGTAGAACTCCTGTATCAGGCCGTCAAGTAGTTAAAGACTGTGCTCAAGAGACCGCCTAAACACAATTATTGCCTATACGAAACCATCAATGTATATCATCGGTCACACATATTCTCCTATAGAAAAGAAGGGCAGAATGTATCTGGGACGACTATGAAAAGAATGCATTAATACCCTATTTTAAATATATTATCTGTGTAATTACATTAGAGACAGAAGTAAGACCGTTTAACATGGTTTCATCGCTATATTAAACTGGACCAGGCAACCGAGTAGCAATGTTTTATTCACGATGTGTGGTTAATATTTAGGTACATTCTGACAGCATGTGTGTTTCAGTCATAATAGAAATAGATTTCAGACATGGAACAGTTTTTGTTTGCTTATCCTTAGTACACGTGGTACAGGTCATGATAATCATAGTGGGTAGAAGTAAGCGACTGCTTCAAAATATGAAAAGCAGTTCGACTTTACACTTACAAATGTGCCAGAGCCCTTTTGATTAGTTGCACTCGCTGGTGGGGTTGGACTTTTGCAAGAATCGGAAGACATTGGAGCATTTTTATTTTAAATCCGAAAATAGTGTCCAATGCGGGAATCGAACCGGGTCGTAGCGGTCGAAAACCAACTGTCTAGACCATCTTTCCACCGAACCGATATGGAACAAGGTAAATTGAGGTACCAGATGGAAGGGCTATTATAAAAAAAAAAGAAGTAAGTTTATCGGAAATCCGCCCAAATATCACTCGAGTTCCATATTTCGCTGATTTTAAGTCTTATCGTATATTAAAAGATGTGGAACTAACTGGAGATATAAGCCATCAGAGGTTCTTCAATAATAAAACACTTTAAGAATAATATTACTCTTTATTATCTTGTTAAATAATTCTCAGTTTGTGAAAGAAGTTGTAATTTGTTAATGCTGTATAATAATAATAATAATAATAATGTATAATAAACACTTCTGTAAATAATTATACACATGATTGACATGTGTCATTACATCGCCATATGTTATGTACTTTGTACAAACTGAGGATAAATAAAACTAAGTAATAGATTAAGAGTTGAGCTGGAGCAAAATCGAGATGTAGAAGTCCGAACGAGGCCTAGAAGATGTCAGGTCGTTGCCAGTGTACAAAGATCTCTTCCGATCTACCCCCTTGTTGCATCTGCTGAAACCCAATACTTCCTCTCGGCAAAGATATATAAGCCTCCAACAGGGCCAGAAATAAATAGTCACTTCACCATCCTGCGGAAGCCCTCGTCGGTTGTGTCCAAGGTTCACCTCATCGACCATGTAGAACAGTAAGAACTCTTCTATCTCCATCTTTCTCTCCTAGCTCGACTTTTATCTGTTCACGGAACATTCCTAGTACAACTATGCTCTTCGTTATTTGTGTATGGACATTTCCAAACTTTCCACTCTGCCTCTACCACGACTGCCTGTACTCTGTGATAACTGTTAAAGGTCTTCCAAGTTGCAGAAAGGCACTGGAAAATTCTTCACATCCTGACTGTTCCTCTCGGTTAAAAACAGTATAGCGAGATTCGACAGGAAATCACACCATAAGTTAAGGATTCCACAACGACAGGATTAGACATACAAGGTGCGTTCATTAATTTCCAGGACTGGTTAAAAAATAAAATAAATTAAAAAGCTAGAAAAATATTTTTTTTCAGAGTTGAATATTGGACATTCGACCACACCTGACTGAAAGCACGAGTCTCGTGGCGCACGCGCCGATCTAAAAATAGAACAAAACAACTTCCTTGTAAGGTTCGCATTTCTAATTTTAAAATGGCCATTTTCGAAGAGCAGAGAATCTGCATTAAGTTTTGTTTTAAATTGAAAAAAAAAGTGATACTGAGACGTATGAATTGATTAAAGAAGCTTTTGGCGATGCAGCTTTATCCCGTTCAAGAACTTTTGAATGATTTTCACGCTTCCAAAAAGGTCGGGAAAAGGTAACGATTGATCAGCATACTGGCGTCCAAGATCATTTCGTTGCGAGGAAAACAAGCCTCAAAATAAAGGAGTTAATTAAATCTAACAGAAGAATTATCTTTAGTGACTGGACTATCTGTTTATTTGGGATAATGAGGTGCTTAAGGGAGGCAGTGCGCCTTAAAAGACCTGAAAGATGGCAAAACAATGACTGGATACTTCACGTCGGTAATGCGCGGCCGCACACAGCCCATATTGTTTTGCAGTTTTTGGCCAAGCATTCAACCATACAGATCCCTCATCCACCCTATTCCCCCGACTTAGCCCCCAATGACTTTTTCCTCTATCCTTAATTGAAAATTAACTTGAAAGGACGGAAATTTGACAACGTTGATATGATGCAAGCTGAATCGAAGGCAACCTTTGAGGAACCTCTCAAAAAGTGATTTTATCTCCTGCTTCGACAATTGAAAAAAAGATGGAACGGGTGTATTGAGGCAGGAGGGGCATATTTTGAAAAAATATTGAATTAGTTTTTTTATTTGTTTTATTTTTTCAAAGATACAGAGCAGTCCTGGAAATTAATGAACGCACCTTGTATATTCAGTATTTATAAAGTTTAAATTTTAAAGTATTGATATCTAAAAGTGATGTGTGTGAAATATATATTATTCAAAATGTATGTATTTGAAATATATATTGAGAGTATAAATAGGTTCGTGCGATTTTTAAAGATGGCGCTACTAGTTTTATTATTCCACTGTTTCATTTACAACAGCATTATTTTGAAACGTCATCATAAGGCTTCCCATTGCAGTAACCAGGAACTCGCATAAACATTTGGAATCACTCAGTCATTTTTCATAGCTTAAAAGAAATAGAAATTATCCGAAAGGTGGAAATTGGATGCCATATGAACTGAAACTGAAACCGCAAGAAATTATTTATACTCTACTTTATCATTAAATAAATTTGAATTTATCTATTTTAAAACTAATTATATAGCAATAGTTAAAATGTAATTATTAAAGTTATAACGTTATGAAATACTTAAGGCAAATTTTTAAAATAAATATGACATAATTTATTATAAATGTTGAAACTCAAAAGACAACTTAGTTGAGACATATATAAAAAATATAATATAAAGAAACTTACCACGTTCCTCTTAATCTCTCTTTTTATAAAAAATATAATAACGAATAGATTCATATATAAAAATAGAAATAGAGGTCGTCTCTCATGTTGAAATGGGCGCCAAACACTCATTGCCATATATCCATAGTTTGCTGAATGCCCATTTATATTAATCCATCCTTCTGTGTAAGCCCATATGAGTTCAATCGTCCATTACAGTATCAGAGCTCTGAAAAGGCGGTGTAATAATTAAATTGGTGAAACCTTTCGGAGGGTAACCACTGATGAGCCAAGCCGCCACAATATTTTTCATCGCAGTAAGGACAATAGAAGTTTGATGTTTAAGAGAAACATTCGTGCATCAATACATCCATTCCTTAAGTGCTATCTATTGATTCTCATATTAGCGAATTGGTGACAAAGCCACAATACCAGCTTTGGCAAATTAAAAAGTGCCCCACCTGGAGACTATTTATATTAGTTAAGTTAAGGATATCATTTTTTATATGAAATTTTAATTAATAATATTATATAATGAATAAAATATTTAAGAACGATTAAATATATAAAATTTTACAATATTAAAAAATGACACTTTATTTATGTTAGAAATAAATATTCCAGCACATAATAAACTAGCTAATAAGTTTCCTAAATCCATTCAATTAGCGTTGGCCGTGTCCATTTTAAGCCTCTCTCTCTCTCTTCGGACTATAAGGAATTTTGTGAGAGTAATAATATATCAGATCCGATATCATTTTCATCTTTTATAAAAATAAATCTACACACAAACTCTTATATAATATTTTCAGATTATAGAATCCCACATATTTCTATATTTAAAATATTTATTTATTATAAAACCACTGTCTCTTAAACCACACTTCGGTGTTTTTATAAGGAAAATAGGACCTCGGTAATCAAAGGTTTGACAAATTCGTCGAACAGACACTGTTAAGGACGGAGTCTATTTTTGAGATGTCAAACCTCTAATGTAACACACTGTCGCAGATTATTTATTTTCAAATCTTTGTTTTACATGCCCGTCGTATAATAAGTCGTGTTACACGGCCCAGTTCTGCTAGTGTTAGCCCGTTGGCTTTATTCCACCAGGGCCGTTCGATGACATATCAGCTGACTGGACAATCCCCTGTGACAATCCCAGCGACAAGAAAATCCCAGCGACAGTCCACTCCAAGGAGATGGACCTAACCCACCATTTTTATATATTGGCATCCCGGATTACCTTGGCGGAATTTCTAACGCTACATATTGGCACAATACCTACAAGAGATGTCTAAATAAAATCGATAATTTGAGATGAATTGGTTAATCAAATGATATATATTCTATTCTCTGAATTATGTTAATTACGTCGAAGGGAGGGTAATATATAGAGGTTTTTTAATCTTCGAATAAAAACAAAATTTCGTTCAAATCGACATTTTATTGATACAATTTAGATGTTGTACCAGTAAATACAACTCCTTAAAATACTGTATCGTCAAATTTCAAATGAGGTAGTTAATTAGACACGATAAAAAGAAACGGGCTTGTCGCGGAGGTATACCACGATAAGTCTGTACCACTGAGAAACTAGTCTTGTAATGCTTCAAGAAGATGAACACTCCAGAAATAAACTAGGACGTTGAGTTTAAACGACTTGCAAAAAAGGTAGTTTATTTCATCAGCAAGCGGTGCTCAAATCACGAGCTCTGCTACGGCACAGGCAGCATCCCTTTTTATAACGTAATAAAAAAAAGATAAAAATGCAAGTATCTTTTTACATAAAAGAAAAATAAATACAAAGTAGCTATTCACATAATTGATAAATAATTCCAACAAGGTTATTGTAAAAATCAAGAAATCAGTTCCTTAATGACCTGGAAAAAATCATGGTGAAAATAAACGTATTGTTGCGTTGTTGCTTGACATATAATAACTTCCGTGGGTATACAAATGATCTTTAGGACTTTATTTAATCTATTCTATAAATGATTAAAGAATGCAAAATAAATAACAAACAACAAAGAAAACAGCAGATACAAACTCACCAACTACAGCACAGTGAAGGAAATCCGGAGCAGAACCTTCTAACTTTGAGGATGAGGTATGGAAAGGTGAAACATGAAGAGTAATGGAGAACGGAAAAATAAAAAGTGTCCAGGGGCGGGAATCGAACCCACACCATCCCCTTTCCATACCTCATCCTCAAAGTTAGATGTCGCTATTTCTCTTTAAATAAATTTCAATTTTTAAAAGAAACATTCGCGGTATAATTTTAATTTTCGTTTTACAATCATCAGCCGCGTTATATTGTATTTAAATGTTACTTTAAATTAAGTTATGAACGGAAAAATACGTCCAGGGTAGCCGAGTGGACAAGGCACCTGCCCGGTAGCAGAAGGGTGTGGGTTCGATTCCCGCCCCTGGACACTTTTTTTTTTCCGTTCTCCATTACTCTTCATGTTTCACCTTTCCATACCTCATCCTCAAAGTTAGAAATGTCGCTATTTCTCTTTGAAAATAAATTTCAATTTTTAAAAGAAACATTCGCGGTATAATTTTAATTTTCGTTTTACAATCATCAGCCGCGTTATATTGTATTTTAAATATATATATATATATTTTTTTTTTTAATGGAGATCCGGACAACCCGTCAAATTACAGAGGAAATATCCCTGATTTTAACCTATCGAAATTATTTACATTATCTTGAAGACAAGATTTGAATGATTGGATGGAGAGAAAGTCAATTTTTGCAGAAAATCAGGCTGGTTTTAGAAAAGGCTACTCTTGTCAGGACCACATTTTCACGCTCGTATCATTAATTCAAATGACCCTTAGCCGTAGAAGGGGAAAGTTATATGCCTTCTTTATTGACCTAAGGAAGGCCTTTGATACTGTGCCGCACCATCTACTTTGGAAAAAAATTAGCATTAAATGGTCTGAGCTGTCGATTTATTAAACTAATTAAGAACTATTATACCCAAATGACGGCAACAGTCAGATGGCGGGGTTCCTCCAAGGAGGCTATCAAAATACAAGCGGGAGTATTGCAGGGGGAGCCGTTGTCACCTTATTTATTCATTCTCTTCCTAAACGATATGGTACCCTGTTCGATGAATCAGAATTGCAGGCATAAATCTTGAGAATTATGGAACTATACACCTTTTACTGTATGCAGACGACATAGTGTTCTTAGGAGAATCGAAAATAAATTTGCAATTGAAGATTAACTTACTTAAAAAGTACTTAGAAGAGAACTGCCTAACGTTAAACCAAAATAAATCTAAAATAATGGTGTTTAGAAACGGTGGAAGAACAGCTCGTTCCGAGACTGGGTTTGGGGTCAGCAACCCCCTGACAATAGTAGCTAAGTATACATATCTGGGTTACCCTCTGACTACAAAAATCTCGACCCAATATGCTTCCCAATCCTTTAGAAGCAAAGCACTGAATGCAATTAATGCCACTTTTGAGAATCCTTACAAAGGCGCGAATAAAGTCCTTTACCTCAGTGATGAAACTTCTTGACACTATTGTTCTTCCTACGTTACTATATGCGGCACCAATGTGGGCAATTAACAGCTGAAGACAGTCAATAATACCCAAACTTCACACCAGGATATATACTCAGAAGAGAATGTGGAAGAATATCAACTGAAACTTAATGCTGTAAAACTCACATTAAAGTTTTGGGTCAGGATTTTAAAAATGGAGACGATCAGATTACCACATGCTCGCTTAAACTATCTCTGGAAAGTCACCGCGAAAAAGGAAATAGAAAACAGTTATACTCAAAATTTAATAAAAATTCTAGACTCTAAGGGATATTCCTTTCTTAAGGGCTGCGAAGACTACTTAGCCATACAGAAAGAATTGCTAGGCATAATTTAGAACCACCACAGACCAACTAATTCAAAACGATCAGATGAAAATCACTGATCAACCCACTTGCTCACTACAAATTTTTGAGTGAATCATTCATGACAGAGGAGTACCTACGATTAAATATCTCGCTTCCCAACAAAAGACTAGTTGCACAACATAGAGTTTTATGCAATTTTTCAGGGAAGATAAAAAGACTTCTGGAAAGAAAATGGCCGGAACTGTTTATTTTGTAAGGATCTCATGCTTCTTATCTGAACAGTCTTCTTACCTCTTAGTTGTGTCATTCCTTCGTTTTTGGTCATCCTGTCGGCTCACTGTAATGAGATGAGAATTCAGTAGCTTTTGTAGAGATCTGTCGACTAGAAATGTGATGTGGTGAGGTTGATGTCGACTACTGAAATAAGTTGAAGTTCTGGTGAGCCTTGTGTAGAGTTTTCCAGTACCTCTCTGCACCTTGGAAGACCTTTAAAAGTTCTCACAAAATACAGGCAGTCGTGGTCGAGGCAGAGTGGAAAGCTGGGGATATCCATACACAAAAAACGAAGACACAATTGCACTAAGAAAGTTCCGTTAACAGATAAAAGCTGAGCTAGGAGCGAAAAGATGGAGATAGACGAGTTCTTCCTAACTACATGTTGGAGGAGGTCGACATAACATACGACCGACGCGGCTTGCACTAAGGGTGAACTAAACTAAACTGAACTGAACTGACTGAACTGTCAAGAGACTGTAAGGTGATGATTTATAGTTTAAGACGGGGCGACCTTATGTGACAGGGGCGTTATGAGAAAGGGGCGCCTTTACCTGTCCAGGTGTGAGAGGGGTCTCTGCATTCCACCACATGTGACAGTGTGGGTGGCCTGTCGTGGGAACTGTGAATCTACCTGATTTATGACTTCCATCTTTAGACTCTGTTGTTTTGGCAAATACTATATGTTCGATCTCTGCCCTAGCTCAACTCTTAAATCTATTACAGATTTTATTTATTTATCCACTTTGTACAAATTACATTACATAGGGCGATGCGATGACACAGATTAATCATGCGCATAATTATTTATAGATGTGTCTCTATATACAACATGACAATCTTATTATAAGTTATATACACAGTATGGGGTTGTTGGTTTAAATTACCATAGATGGGCCCCGGGAGTGAAAGGGTTTATCCGGGTTTAGGCGGGTAAAGCCTCTCTAACACAGGTAAGTAATTAAAATTTCTTTTAATTAATTTAAACTGTGAGGGTTTAAAAAGAGCTATAACAAGATGATATTTGTTGGATATATAAAAGTGAAATAAAAATGACATTGTGTTTGATTAACAAAAAAGATGATTAAAATAAAATGATGACATAAAAATTCACATTCTAAGAGAATATTGGTGGGCGTTGGACAGGGTTAGTAGTTAAAGAATAAGCAATTGTGAGATTTACACATGCAATCAAATACTTAGGTCCAGGTGCAAAGCGAGGATATGGACTTGAGCGTCTTCCTAGGCAATGTTTCACCTGTGATCCTGTATAGGGTAACAGTGCTTTGTCACAATTGTAGTGTTATTGGGTTGAAAAGTTGTTGAAGAATATGTAATTGTTAGAAGTGCTCATGTAAACCAAATACTCAGATCCAGGTGCAAAGCGAGGATATAGACTTGAGCTGTCTTCCTTGGCAATGTTTCACTTGCGATCCTATATAAGGGTTACAGTGTTTTGTCACAATTTTAGGATTATTGGGTTAGAAGTTGTTGAAGAAAAGTTGCTTATTAATATGATTGAGAAAAAGTGAAATAGAGCCATGCGATAAGTAGAATTGTAGCGACAGTAGGTGATCTGACTTGACTCGAAATCAAAGGTTGAATGTGGTCCGCTAGAGCTGAAAAAAAAAAGTTGAAAGTTGAAAAAAGTGAACGCTTTGTGTATGCGTTGGTGATTTGCTCTGCGGATGAAATGAAATAAACTCTTGAAGCTTGTTCAGACCAGAAGTTTGGATTTGTAAGTCTGGGGAACTGTGTTCAAGGCGTTTGTTGAATTACGAAATCAAAAATAAATTGTCAAGCAGTGCTGTCGTTTTTCTACATTGATGTGACGCAATGACTGAAAAGATAGTGATGAAAAATATAGGGAATTGGTTTAAAGAATATGATTGTTGAAAACGATTGTTGTAGATGCCCGATAGTGGATAATAAACTTTGTCAGATAATAAAGGTATTTAAACAAATAAAATATAGTGAATAGAAATATAGAAATATGATTGCGGGTACAAAAAGTCTAAGTGGATAAAATTAAACCTCTAATATATAAAATATATAATAAATAATAAAATAAAAATAATTTTTGAAACAATTAGATGTTTTACAATAATAAAATAATATCATGAAAAATTAAAAGTAAATTTGATTAAAGGTTTTTTTTTTTTTTTAGATGTTGGATTAAAAAATTTGTTTATATAATTGAAAGGTAAGAATAAGAATAATTATTCAAGATTTTATACAAAATTTATAATATAATTGAAGGTTATTAATGATTGGATAAATTTTAAGTAGTGTAAAATTGAACAAAAATTGTCTCTTTTGACGAAAAGTTACAGTTGTGGTGTGTGACTAGATTATATCCCTTTGGTAACATCGGTGTTTCTATGACTCTGAAACTGGGAATATGTGAAATGATCTTTTCGTTTGTCCTCATTGCTGGTATGTAGAGAATGATTTCTCTTTCGCGTTTAAAAAGTCTAAATAAGACTTAACCAAATTGTTTTAATTGGTGTTATCAATTAACATGTAAAATGTTTAAAGTATGTTGTGTTGTGATATCTCGTTGGTGAGATTTGTGAGATTCTCGAGGAAATCTAAATGAGTAGTGTGACACATGTGTTCAAAATGGCGTCATGAAGCTAGCGGTCAAGAAGATCTGCCTTGAGGGGGAAGAGAGGGCATGTCCAAAGATATTCTCAAAAGATAGTAGTGACCAAGGGAGTGGCGTCAAAAAGGGCGTCCACTTCCTTTTTTCACGGAAATTCTATTTTTGGGGTGGTCACACGTGCGGGGTGTTTATTTTCTGTCTTGCTTGAAACTGACTTTCTCTCTCTTCTTTTGTTGAAGTTTGGCAATTTTCTTGCCTATTTGAAAATATAGTTTTCTCGATGTTTGTAGTTGTTGTGTTTCGAAGTTAGTTTAGAAAAAAATATTATTCAGTGTTGTCAGGTTTAGATGTGTGGTGAAAGTTCGACTTTCAACGTGGACACGCTTTGAGTTGAGATGTGGTGTCACAGGCGTGAAGGCGTCTTTGGCCTGAAAAGTGAAAAGTTTTGTGGTGTGGCACTGTGACACGAAGTGAGAAATGTGAATGAAAAGGTGTCACGTGAAGTCTTAGTTTGGTACAAATCTAACCTGTTTCACCATGAATAACAAATTTAATAAAGTCATGGGTGGTTGTTGTATGAAACACATCGAGAGAATATTTGACTGTTAGTGGATGTGGCATGCTTAATGTGAAATTATTTTATTGTGGCGACGATATAGAGCTAAGTGGAGGCTTGTGTGGCTCAAGATTTGGATTTGTGTGTTAAGTCGCACACTAAAAATTGTTGCCAATTGGATAAAGTGATGTGTGAGTGTTGTAACGTTTGTTGAGAGAGATTTGTATAACGAATCTAAAGTTTTACGAAGGAGCATCTTTGAGAGAGAGAGAGAGATTTGTTGATGATTAAATATGCATGTAAAAGGAAAGATGAGGGAGTGTATTTATCCTCGAATATTAACGATTGTAATCGTTTTGGAAAGCTGTGATTAAATTATATTTAAAATTTGAATATACATTTTAAATCGTTGATTATGTTAGTTAAAATGATTCTTATAAAAGGGCAATGTCGTGAGAGTTACACATAATTTGAATTGGACGCTTACTTAAAAGGGTGAACATTACCAAATTTTAAGAATTGATAAAGATATTGGTCTTTTGGTATAAAGATAACTAATAAGTAAAACAAAAATAAGTTGAGAATTATGATGAATGAGATTTTTTAAAAAATAATAATAATGAATTTTTTTTTTCAAGTCGTAGCTTTGGATAATGCCATTTTAGGTAAATTTAGGAAAGGCATGTAAGATTAGTAAATTACTAAAAATGCGTGATGGACGAATTTTTTTTATTATATAAGTAAAATTGAGAGTAATAACTTGAAATTTATAATCTGAATAAAAATTAAAGTAAATTTGATCAATGAAAATGTGAAAGTTTTAAAAATTGAATTAAAAAATGGTATAAAAAAGGTAAAAAAAATTGCTTTTAAATGCTTAAAGTGAAAATATAAATACAAAATTTATAGGGAATCAAGTTTGAACTTGAGGATAAAGTTAAGGTAGGTTTTTTAAAAACTTACAGTTGTGTGAAAGTTCAGTCAGGAAACTTGGTCTTGGCTTGTATTCCTGCTGACGTTGAAGACGCTCCATGTAGAGCTTGTAGACGCTTGTAACTTCTGGAAAGTTGTTTGTCGCTTGTTGCCTCGATGCCATTGTCTCGACGATGTCAAGTCGAAGGTGTGGAACTTCGTCACAGGGTTTGGGCCACATCGCTGCATCGGTTTCCATGTCTTGCGGGAATTATCGGGGCTGTCGTTGGCGCGGTCAGCTTGCTCCCGACGTTGGCGATCGGTTAGCGGGTATGCGGAAGTCCGTTGGGGCGGCCGTTTCTTCCGTAAATATCGTCTCTTGTTGGGGGGAGAGATTGCTTTGTCGTTTCGTTGGTATGGCGGGCTTGTTCCTCCATCTTTGCTCGTTCTCGCTTCTATCTGAACAGTCTTCTTACCTCTTCGTTGTGTCATCCTTCGTTTTGGTCATCCTGTCGGACAAATGTAATGAGTGAGAATTCCAGTAGCTTTTGTAGAGATCCTGTCGAGACTACTGAGATGATGGTGAGGTCCTGTGTAGCTCTGTTGTACTGTGATGACCGAGAGGAAGCATTCAGTTGTAGAGTTTTCCAGTACCTCTCTGCACCTTGGAAGACCTTTAAAGTTCTCACAAAATACAGGCAGTCGTGGTCGAGGCAGAGTGGAAAGCTGGGGATA
This sequence comes from Cordylochernes scorpioides, assembly GCA_030710605.1. Classification (NCBI taxonomy): domain Eukaryota; kingdom Metazoa; phylum Arthropoda; class Arachnida; order Pseudoscorpiones; family Chernetidae; genus Cordylochernes; species Cordylochernes scorpioides. The sequence continues at coordinate 39,127,861 of CP092872.1, read as the reverse complement.
TCCATACACAAAAAACGAAGACACATTTGCACTAAGAAAGTTCCGTTAACAGATAAAAGCTGAGCTAGGAGCGAAAAGATGGAGATAGACGAGTCTTCCTAACTACATGTTGGAGGAGGTCGACATAACATACGACCGACGCGGCTTGCACTAAGGGTGAACTAAACTAAACTGAAACTGACTGTACTGTCAGAGCCACTGGTAAGGTGATGATTTATAGGTTAAAGACGGGGCGACCTTATGTGACAGGGGCGTTTGAGAAAGGGCGCCTTTACCTGTACCAGGTGTGGAGAGGGGTCTCTGCATTCACCACATGTGACAGTGTGGGTGGGCCTGTCGTCGGGAACTGTGAATCTACCTGATTTATGACTTCCATCTTTAGACTCTGTTGTTTTGGCAATACTATATGTTCGATCTCTGCCCTAGCTCAACTCTTAAATCTATTACAGATTTTATTTATTTATCCACCTTTGTACAAATTACATTACATAGGGCGATGCGATGACACAGATTAATCATGCGCATAATTATTTATAGATGTGTCTCTATATACAACATGACAATCTTATTATAAGTTATATACACAGTATGGGGTTGTTGGTTTAAATTACCATATATATATATATTTTACGTAGAATAAAAAGCGCATTGTAGAATAATATGTTTTAAGCACGTTCTAGAATATTGTAGAGAATTTGGAGAATAATTTCTGATTGACTGATTCATCTTGAACGTTCTGTGGAAAGATCTACTCCGGGAAATCTAGGGATGCAGAGCTCATGCTACGTGGTGTGTTCCAAGTAAGTGCGATTTGCTATCTCAAGAATTCAGGCTGCTGCTTACTGCCGAGGTTCGTTTACTTCGTAGGAGATTCTTAAAGGTTTTATACCAACTTCTGTCTCCTGCTCTGTTTCTGTGACGCAGTTGGTGAGTTTGTAACTTCTGTATTTTTCGTCATTTTATTCTGCATTTTTTTGTGATTCTTTTATTGATTAGATTCTTTGTGCCCATGGAAATTATTCTATTGTAAAGCAACAACGTAACACTTTGAACAATTGATGGTACTTATAAGAAAAATGGGAGAAATATTGAAAGCTGTTCAAGCTATTCAAGCTAAAACCAGGTTATGTAAAATCAAGAAACTCGTGAAACTCTTCAATATCGAAACCTTGAGACTCGTGAATACTTTCAAACTCAAAATGAATATCTAAAAGAAAGTTTGGGACTTTCTTTAAATATTAAATATTAAAATATTTAAAAGGTGAAATCTTCTCTGTAAAAGAATAAGTTTCAGTTTTGGAACAGAGACTTGCTGCTCTGGAAAAGGCCATCCAAGAAATCTTGGTTTCAGCAAAAAATAACAATTCTGGAAGTCTTGTTATTAAATTCCTACATTTGATGAACAATTATCATGGACATCCTTCAAAATCCAGTTCAATCTGGTTGCTCAAATGAAAAGATGGAACGTTGGAGATAAAGCAGGAATTTTGTCTGATGCATTTCTTGGACCTGCGGTGGAAGTAGTCCAGATGATTTCGAAGAAAATACGACTAGACTTCAACTCCCTGATTAACGCTTTGAATTCCCGGTATGGAGAACAACATTACCAACAACTTCATGTGGTTAAGTTCAAAAGTTGACTACAGGATAAGAGAGTTCGTAGGATTTTTCCAGTGGCATCCGACGCCTGTCAATATTAACCTTTACAACATACCCTTCTGAAATACAATATTTTATGGCCCAACAATAATTTATTGGTGTCGTTGAAGTCCTCCCCCATTTGAGCGGATTGCCATTGTGGTTGTGGAGCCTTTTCCAAAAATTGACTTAGGAAATAAGTTCAACTTAATGAAAATAAATTAGTTCACTAAATGTGTGGCCTATCGCAATCCTTTTCCAGACCAAGAGGCTTCAATTGTATGCGAGGCGCTACTTTAAATTGGATCTGCATTTTTGGTGTACCATGAAATATTCATTCAGACCAAGGAAAGAATTTTGAATCAAAGATTTTCCAAGAATTGTGTAGACGACGGGGCATTGAGAAAACAATAACTTCACTATTGCTCCTAAATCTGAATGGATGGTTGAATGTTTAAGCAGGAATTTTACTCAACCCTGACGATGTTTGTCGATAAGAATCGAAGAAACTGGGATCAACATCTTCCCATGCTCCTGATGGCCTATTGATCAGCTGAGTATGAATTAAATGATTATAGTCCTGCTAGAATGCTATTTGGCCATGAACTCCGAATGCCTTATGATGCGCGCTCCTTGGTCGTTCAAAAGAAACTCTCGAAAACACTGATGAGTACATCTCTCACCTGGAATAAATTATGCTGGCCTTTCACCAGTGGGCAAAAGAACTTGTCTAGTGAAAAAATGGAAGACAGGTACAAATTAGACTTTCAAAAGACTTTCAAAGACTTTGAAATGGTTTGGCGCCTTGATCCTCAAAGGAAGTAAGGACTTTTTCCTAAACTTCTGTATCAGTGGGAAGGACCCTACAAGATCATCAACTGCATCAAAGATGTCATCTATCGAATTCAAAAGACCCCGATATCTAAACCCAAAGTGAAGCACTACAAACGGTTAGCACTCTTCGCGAGTACTGTTCCAGAACATTGGAATATTCAGGACGATCAGGTATAAGTAAGGGCAGCGTTATATAGAATAAAAATCACTTTTCAGAATAGTGGTTTTAGAACGTTCTAGAATAATATACAAAATTAGGAGAAAATAACCGATTGGCCAAATTAAATTGTTTATAAAACATTTAGTGCTGGCTGTTTTCTGATTGGCTGACTTACCTTGAGGTTCTGTGGAAAGTCTACCCCGGGATATCTAGGGATGCGGAGCTCATGCTGGAGAGGAAGAACGAAGCTACGTGGTGTGTTCCAAGTTAGTGCGAGCTGCTATATCAGGAGGTCAGACTGTTGTTTACCGCCGAGGCTGGTGTACTTCGTAGAAGATTCTAGAAGGTTCTATACCAACATGTCTTCTGCCCAGTTCGTGTTTCCTTTTTTTTCTGTGCTGTAGTTGGTGAGATTTCAACTGCTGTATTTCACCGTCTGTTTATTTTGCATATTTCTGTAAATCATTTATTCATTAGGCTCAAATAAGGTCTTAATGATTCTTTGTACCCACGGAAATTGTTCTTTTGTCAAGCAACAACGTATCAATATATATATTAAGGGAGTAAACTCCTAAATTTGAACCCCCTGGTGTATATTCACACCTATTTAGGTTTATAGATAACTACTGAGCAAAATAAATAAATAAATAAATATCGTTCGCCTGAAAATTTTCAACACTGATTGGTTGGTCAAGTCATATGATAGTGGAGAACCAATTAAAGGGTGAATACCCCGGACACTATATATATACTTTCCTCTACAAGCCGCATGTGTTGAAATGCAAAACTAAAAAGTAGTGGCCAGAAAGTGATCAAAGGAGGAATGCAGAGAGACACTACAATAAACAATGAATTTTCTTTTTCTTTAATGATAGGTCCTTAGCATGAACAAAAGTTAGCTCAGGGCCAACACGAAATATCACGTATAGGCCAGAAACCATGAGAGTACGGATGGCTTTCTGAAGGATTTACCACAGTTCGTCGTATGAAAGTGGCATGGAAAGGTGGACGTATGAGATCGGTGAGATAGCGCGGGAGTATAGTGACCAGATGAGTATCTATACACTTTGGGGTTGAAGTTATACGAGAGGTTTGTGTTCTCCTTCTGTTTCGGGACATTGGTATCTTCTCTGATGGTAGGGGGAAT
>CP092872.1:38918362-39123982 GCA_030710605.1 Cordylochernes scorpioides | reverse complement strand
GGAGACGGAATTAGGTAGAACCTTCCACGAAGTACATCGGCGGTAAACAGCAGTCCGACCTCTTGAGACAGCAGCTCGGGCTTACTTCGAGCACACCAGGTAGCTTCGTTCTTCTTCTCTCTCCTTCATCTCCCTTGTTATGAGCTCCTCAACACAATATATCCCGGAGTAGATCTTTCTAAAACGCTCAAGATCAGTCAGCCTATAAGAAGGCAGCCAGCACCAAGCCTTGCGCAATCGCTTTAAATTGGCCAATCAGTTGTTTTACGATTTTATACATTGTTCTAGAACATTCTATTCTAGAATGTGCTCTTTTTAATTCTACGTAACAATATATTGAATAGATAAATACTCTCAAATTATCCATTTAAATTTTGATATGTAGAAGCTTTTTCAATTTCTATAGCTGGTTATTTTAGGAAATATTTCGATGAAACATTTTATTACTTGAACATTTTCACGTCATATTTGCAATATATAAGACAGTTATGGTAGATTAAACCGGTTAAACTGCGGGGAGTGTTTACCACTGATGGGCTCTTCTAATATTTTTATCATTGCAGTAATCGTGTTGTGGGAAATGCTTCATATATATAAATATATATTTTTATTCATGATAAAATTGTGAAAAACGTTTAAAAATTGCAAAATATTTTCTCACAATGTGTTTATTTTTATTTTAATTGCTAGCTTTCAAGCGATAATCGCTCTTCAACCGTCTTAATAAAATTGAATTTACAAATATATACGCGCGCAGCGTGGATATTTACAAATGAAATTTTAAAATTGATATGTAATTTAACAATGTTATGGAATATATATATATTTATGTAAATATATACGCTGCGCGCTTATCTATTTGTAAATATTTCTTGTAGGATATAGTCGATATTTTTAACAAGCCCGTTGAAGAGCGATTATCGCTTGAAAGCGAGCAATTTAAAATAAAAAGAAACTCATTTAAGAAATTATTTTATGTATTTTTTTATAATTGCGGAGGCTTAATGATATTCATTTATATCTCCAAATACAGATGGCGTGATAATAGGCCAACAAAATTAAAAACATCAATTGAACACATAACTGACATATTGAATTGGAAACATCGTTCTTTTGTGATTAAATTATTAACATTGTTATATATATATATAAATTAAAGATTTTGTTATACGATACCTAATGGATTCTTGGATACTCACGCTCAAAGGCAAAGTTTGAGATTCCGTGATTTTAAAACCTTTTCACGGCTTGTTGACATAAAGTGAAAATAGAATTGATAAAGTTGGAAAAAGAAGAAATCGACATGAATGTAAAGACCGAAGCAACTGCCCAAGTAAGCAACTTTTATGTACAACACCTGCCGTGGAGCCCTTCTGTTTTCTCTGGGGAAAAATATCTCAAAGGTTCTTCAAATAAATTTCGAATTCTTGTCACAAGTGGTTAAAACTTTCTAAACCTATTTAAAATAACTTTAAAGCAAATAGTGAAACAATAAAGAAAAATGATGTCAATATTGGCACTGGAGTTTAAATCGTGATTGATGATTTCTTTCGCAATCGATATTGATTATAAAATATTCACAGCAAATTTCACTTTTGAATCTAGCTTAATTTTTAAAAGACGCTGGATGATATTGTGAAAACATTTTTTCTTAGATTCTTTGAAGTATCTTCTCAGGTCAGTCGGTAGTTTGCTAATTAGGCGATAACAACAAAAGGAGTGAAAGTGTTGGGCTAGGCTTGGTTCTATTGAGAATCGGTATTTATTTTCTTAATGACATATTCATATTGTAACGGTTAGAGAAATAAAACTATAAAAAGGATTATAATTTATATAGAAAAAAAAAGGTCGCTTCCCTCATTATAGATCATTATCATTCCGGCTAGATTTCTAACAAAAAGGAATTTATTTTTTATTTAAAAAATACATATTTGTAATATATTATAATTATAAATAAGATAAAATAAATAATATAACCTTTTCAATTTTTAATTTTCAATGTTTAATTAACACATGCAAACTTTTTCAATTGTAAAATTTGCTTTCCTTAAAAGAGGTGTGACAGCGAGTCAATGAAAGTTCGAAATAAATATTTAAAAAAAAAAGGTTGTAGTATTAATTTTATCCTACAGCCGCATTTTTAATTCCATAAAAGCTAGAGTTTTCGGAAAAGTGTTAATATTTCACAGGTCTATCAATGATATATGTATTAATCCATAGGAATTATACATTGAAGCTTCCTTGTCAAATTTAGGCACTAGAATATTAGTCCATCGCCGTACATACATTAAACTTTTAAATTTCCCTGTATAATTAAATCGATTTATTCTTACACAGCTAACAATTATCATAAGAATATCAAATGCCAACTTCCCATAAAAATATTAAAAGGGTCAATATTAATTTTCAAAAATGCATTAAAAAAAAATGTTTTCAAAAGGAGCAAATAAAAAATGACAAAAATAAAATGAAAACATTTTAAACTACAATATATATATATATACACTGCGTGACATTGAAAATGGAACACCAAGAAATAGTGGCCAGAAAATTATGCAAATTTCAGGGTAGACGCGCCTAACCGAGTTATGCAAATGATGTAAAATGCGCAGCTCTCGTGCGCACATGGAGTAAGATATAAGGGAAGGAACTTGCAGAAACGACAGTATTCGTGTCGTTATTTCTTCAAGGAAAATCATTGTAGAAATTTTGTTCTTGTGTCAAAAGACACGTGTAATAACAGAGAATGCCAGGTCATCGTAAACGGAGGCAGTTCAAGCAGACAGACGCTTTTTCGAGGGGCATGGTGATCGGACTGAAAAGGGCAGGTTGGTCCATACGTCAAATCGCAGCTGATACACACCTTGGTGCGTCCACGGTGCACCGACTGTGGAGAAGATGGTTGGAACAAGGAAATGTGGCAATTTATAGGAATGTCGGTGCAACCAGAGTGACGTCAGCACGTGTGGATCGGCGTATCCTTCGACAAGCAGTGGCGGCCCCACAAGCCACTTGTACCGCCATCCTGCAACATGCGCAAGACACCCTAGATCATTCCATCTCGACCAGAACCATTTCCCGTCGATTGGTTGCTAATGGCTTGCACTCATGCCGTCCGCTAAGAAGACTGCCATTGACCCCACCGAATAGGCGCCAACGTTTGGAATGGTGCCGGGCTAGATCGACGTGGATGACGGAATGGCACAGGGTCGTGTTCTCAGATGAGTCGCGTTTCTGCTTGTCCAGTGATAGTCGCCGTGTACGCGTGTGGCGTCGACGTGGAGAAAGGTCCAATCCGGCAGCAATTGTGGAACGCCCCACCGTGCGACAACGTGTAATCATGGTTTGGGGCGCAATCGCGTATGATTCCAGGTCACCTTTACTTCGTATTCAGGGCACTATGACGGCCCAACGATACGTTGATGATGTGCTGCGACCGGTGACACTCCCCTACCTTCAGGGGGTACCCAATGCCCTTTATCAGCAGGATAACGCCCGACCGCACACTGCTCGCATTAGCCAACAAGCTCTGCAAGATGTACAGATGCTTCCCTGGCCACCGTACTCTCCTGATCTCTCACCAATCGAGCACGTCTGGGACATTATTGGACGCCGTTTGCATGCCTTGCCACAGCCGCGTTCAGAAGACGAACTGTGGCAAATGGTTGAGAGGGAATGGAGAGCCATCCCTCAGGACGCCATCCGTACTCTGATTGACTCTCTACCTAGACGTGTTGCTGCGTGCATCGCCGTCCGCGGTGGTCCTACTTGCTACTAAGCCGACGCCGTTCTCGCTCTGTATTATGACTATCATTTTGAAATAAAGATCACTTATTGTTCGTCCCTGTCTCTCTCTGTCTGCCGAGTTTCATCACTTTCTGGCCACTATTTCTTGGTGTTCCATTTTCAATGTCACGCAGTGTATATATATATATATATGTAAAACGAAAATTAAAATTATACCGCGAATGTTTCTTTTAAAAATTGAAATTTATTTTCAAAGAGAAATAGCGACATTTCTAACTTTGAGGATGAGGTATGGAAAGGTGAAACATGAAGAGTAATGGAGAACGGAAAAATAAAAAGTGTCCAGGGGCGGGAATCGAACCCACACCCTTCTGCTTACCGGGCAGGTGCCTTGTCCACTCGGCTACCCTGGACGTATTTTTCCGTTCATAACTTATATTTAAAGTAACATATAAAATACAATATAACGCGGCTGATGATTGTAAAACGAAAATTAAAATTATACCACGAATGTTTCTTTTAAAAATTGAAATTTATTTTCAAAGAGAAATAGCGACATTTCTAACTTTGAGGATGAGGTATGGAAAGGTGAAACATGAAGAGTAATGGAGAACGGAAAAATAAAAAGTGTCCAGGGGCGGGAATCGAACCCACACCCTTCACCTTTCCATACCTCATCCTCAAAGTTAGAAATGTCGCTATTTCTCTTTGAAAATAAATTTCAATTTTTAAAAGAAACATTCGCGGTATAATTTTAATTTTCGTTTTACAATCATCAGCCGCGTTATATTGTATTTTAAATGTTACTTTAAATATAAGTTATGAACGGAAAAATACGTCCAGGGTAGCCGAGTGGACAAGGCACCTGCCCGGTAAGCAGAAGGGTGTGGGTTCGATTCCCGCCCCTGGACACTTTTTATTTTTCCGTTCTCCATTACTCTTCATGTTTCACCTTTCCATACCTCATCCTCAAAGTTAGAAATGTCGCTATTTCTCTTTGAAAATAAATTTCAATTTTTAAAAGAAACATTCGCGGTATAATTTTAATTTTCGTTTTACAATCATCAGCCGCGTTATATTGTATTTTAAATATATATATATATATTTTTTTTTTTTAATGGAGATCCGGACAACCCGTCAAATTACAGAGGAATATCCCTGATTTCTAACCTATCGAAATTATTTACATCTATCTTGAAGACAAGATTGAATGATTGGATGGAGAGAAAGTCAATTTTTGCAGAAAATCAGGATGGTTTTAGAAAAGGCTACTCTTGTCAGGACCACATTTTCACGCTCGTATCATTAATTCAAATGACCCTTAGCCGTAGAAGGGGAAAGTTATATGCCTTCTTTATTGACCTAAGGAAGGCCTTTGATACTGTGCCGCACCATCTACTTTGGAAAAAAATAGCATTAAATGGTCTGAGCTGTCGATTTATTAAACTAATTAAGAACTATTATACCCAAATGACGGCAACAGTCAGATGGCGGGGTTCCTCCAAGGAGGCTATCAAAATACAAGCGGGAGTATTGCAGGGGGAGCCGTTGTCACCTTATTTATTCATTCTCTTCCTAAACGATATGGTACCCCTGTTCGATGAATCAGAATTGCCAGGCATAAATCTTGAGAATTATGGAACTATACACCTTTTACTGTATGCAGACGACATAGTGATCTTAGGAGAATCGAAAATAAATTTGCAATTGAAGATTAACTTACTTAAAAAGTACTTAGAAGAGAACTGCCTAACGTTAAACCAAAATAAATCTAAAATAATGGTGTTTAGAAACGGTGGAAGAACAGCTCGTTCCGAGACATGGGTTTGGGGTCAGCAACCCCTGACAATAGTAGCTAAGTATACATATCTGGGTTACCCTCTGACTACAAAAATCTCGACCCAATATGCTTCCCAATCCTTTAGAAGCAAAGCACTGAATGCAATTAATGCACTTTTGAGAATCCATACAAAGGCGCGAATAAAGTCCTTTACCTCAGTGATGAAACTTCTTGACACTATTGTTCTTCCTACGTTACTATATGCGGCACCAATGTGGGCAATTAACCAGCTGAAGACAGTCAATAATACCCAAACTTCACACCAGGATATATACTCAGAAGAGAATGTGGAAGAATATCAACTGAACTTAATGCTGTAAAACTCACATTAAAGTTTTGGGTCAGGATTTTAAAAATGGAGACGATCAGATTACCACATGCTCGCTTAAACTATCTCTGGAAAGTCACCGCGAAAAAGGAAATAGAAAACAGTTATACTCAAAATTTAATAAAAATTCTAGACTCTAAGGGATATTCCTTTCTTAAGGGCTGCGAAGACTACTTAGCCATACAGAAAGAATTGCTAGGCATAATTAGAACCACCACAGACCAACTAATTCAAAACGATCAGTTGAAAATCACTGATTCAACCCACTTTGCTCACTACAAATTTTTGAGTGAATCATTCATGACAGAGGAGTACCTACGATTAAATATCTCGCTTCCCAACAAAAGACTAGTTGCACAACATAGAGTTTTATGGCAATTTTTCAGGGAAGAAATAAAAGACTTCTGGAAAGAAAATGGCCGGAACTGTTTATTTTGTAAGGATCTCATGAATGATAATTTGGTTCACTATTTCTTCCAATGCCCTCTCTTAACAGAAAAACGTACTGAAATTTTCCCAAGCCCTAACTCTGGTCAATTTAGATACCATCGCAAAGGTCAACTTCTCTCTTCAGCTCTGAATGATGAATTACTGAATGTTAAATACTTTAAGTTCTGCACAGAAGCTGGGCGCATGAGAAAGAATGCAGGGCAAAGGATACTGGAGGATGAACTATCTGTAAATTGGTAACTGAATGTGAGACAAACCTTATTTTGTTGTAAATGTTTCCTCTTCCTTTTACTCTTGTTGACATGTAAATACGGCGAATCCTGTATGGGGCGGAATGCCCTAAATAAAGGCTTTTGTTGTTGTTGTTATATATATATATGTAATGAGATGAGAATTCCAGTAGCTTTTGTAGAGATCTGTCGACTAGAAATGTGATGTGGTGAGGTTGATGTCGACTACTGAAATAAGTTGAAGTTCTGGTGAGCCTTGTGTAGAGTTTTCCAGTACCTCTCTGCACCTTGGAACCTTTAAAAGTTCTCACAAAATACAGGCAGTCGTGGTCGAGGCAGAGTGAAAAGCTGGGGATATCGATACACAAAAAACGAAGACACAATTGCACTAAGAAAGTTCCGTTAACAGATAAAAGCTGAGCTAGGAGCGAAAAGATGGAGATAGACGAGTTCTTCCTAACTACATGTTGGAGGAGGTCGACATAACATACGACCGACGCGGCTTGCACTAAGGGTGAACTAAACTAAACTGAACTGAACTGACTGAACTGTCAAGAGACTGTAAGGTGATGATTTATAGTTTAAAGACGGGGCGACCTTATGTGACAGGGGCGTTTGAGAAAGGGCGCCTTTACCTGTCCAGGTGTGAGAGGGGTCTCTGCATTCCACCACATGTGACAGTGTGGGTGGCCTGTCGTGGGAACTGTGAATCTACCTGATTTATGACTTCCATCTTTAGACTCTGTTGTTTTGGCAATACTATATGTTCGATCTCTGCCCTAGCTCAACTCTTAAATCTATTACAGATTTTATTTATTTATCCACTTTGTACAGATTACATTACATAGGGCGATGCGATGACACAGATTAATCATGCGCATAATTATTTATAGATGTGTCTCTATATACAACATGACAATCTTATTATAAGTTATATACACAGTATGGGGTTGTTGGTTTAAATTACCATAGATGGGCCCCGGGAGTGAAAGGGTTTATCCGGGTTTAGGCGGGTAAAGCCTCTCTAACACAGGTAAGTAATTAAAATTTCTTTTAATTAATTTAAACTGTGAGGGTTAAAAAGGGCTATAACAAGATGATATTTGTTGGATATATAAAAGTGAAATAAAAATGACATTGTGTTTGATTAACAAAAAAGATGATTAAAATAAAATGATGACATAAAAATTCACATTCTAAGAGAATATTGGTGGGCGTTGGACAGGGTTAGTAGTTAAAGAATAAGCAATTGTGAGATTTACACATGCAATCAAATACTTAGGTCCAGGTGCAAAGCGAGGATATGGACTTGAGCGTCTTCCTAGGCAATGTTTCACCTGTGATCCTGTATAGGGTAACAGTGCTTTGTCACAATTGTAGTGTTATTGGGTTGAAAAGTTGTTGAAGAATATGTAATTGTTAGTAGTGCTCATGTAAACCAAATACTCAGATCCAGGTGCAAAGCGAGGATATAGACTTGAGCTGTCTTCCTTGGCAATGTTTCACTTGCGATCCTATATAAGGGTTACAGTGTTTTGTCACAATTTTAGGATTATTGGGTTAGAAGTTGTTGAAGAAAAGTTGCTTATTAATATGATTGAGAAAAAGTGAAATAGAGCCATGCGATAAGTAGAATTGTAGCGACAGTAGGTGATCTGACTTGACTCGAAATCAAAGGTTGAATGTGGTCCGCTAGAGCTGAAAAAAAAAGTTGAAAGTTGAAAAAAGTGAACGCTTTGTGTATGCGTTGGTGATTTGCTCTGCGGATGAAATGAAATAAACTCTTGAAGCTTGTTCAGACCAGAAGTTTGGATTTGTAAGTCTGGGGAACTGTGTTCAAGGCGTTTGTTGAATTACGAAATCAAAAATAAATTGTCAAGCAGTGCTGTCGTTTTTCTACATTGATGTGACGCAATGACTGAAAAGATAGTGATGAAAAATATAGGGAATTGGTTAAAGAATATGATTGTTGAAAACGATTGTTGTAGATGCCCGATAGTGGATGATAAACTTTGTCAGATAATAAAGGTATTTAAACAAATAAAATATAGTGAATAGAAATATAGAAATATGATTGCGGGTACAAAAAGTCTAAGTGGATAAAATTAAACCTCTAATATATAAAATATATAATAAATAATAAAATAAAAATAATTTTTGAAACAATCAGATGTTTTACAATAATAAAATAATATCATGAAAAATAAAAGTAAATTTGATTAAAGGTTTTTTTTTTTTTTTAGATGTTGGATTAAAAAATTTGTTTATATAATTGAAAGGTAAGAATAAGAATAATTATTCAAGATTTTATACAAAATTTATAATATAATTGAAGGTTATTAATGATTGGATAAATTTTAAGTAGTGTAAAATTGAACAAAATTTGTCTCTTTTGACGAAAAGTTACAGTTGTGGTGTGTGACTAGATTATATCCCTTTGGTAACATCGGTGTTTCTATGACTCTGAAACTGGGAATATGTGAAATGATCTTTTCGTTTGTCCTCATTGCTGGTATGTAGAGAATGATTTCTCTTTCGCGTTAAAAAGTCTAAATAAGACTTAACAAAATTGTTTTAATTGGTGTTATCAATTAACATGTAAAATTTTTAAAGTATGTTGTGTTGTGATATCTCGTTGGTGAGATTTGTGAGATTCTCGAGGAAATCTAAATGAGTAGTGTGACACATGTGTTCAAAATGGCGTCATGAAGCTAGCGGTCAAGAAGATCTGCCTTGAGGGGGAAGAGAGGGCATGTCCAAAGATATTCTCAAAAGATAGTAGTGACCAAGGGAGTGGCGTCAAAAAGGGCGTCCACTTCCTTTTTTCACGGAAATTCTATTTTTGGGGTGGTCACACGTGCGGGGTGTTTATTTTCTGTCTTGCTTGAAACTGACTTTCTCTCTCTTCTTTTGTTGAAGTTTGGCAATTTTCTTGCCTATTTGAAAATATAGTTTTCTCGATGTTTGTAGTTGTTGTGTTTCGAAGTTAGTTTAGAAAAAAATATTATTCAGTGTTGTCAGGTTTAGATGTGTGGTGAAAGTTCGACTTTCAACGTGGACACGCTTTGAGTTGAGATGTGGTGTCACAGGCGTGAAGGCGTCTTTGGCCTGAAAAGTGAAAAAGTTTTGTGGTGTGGCACTGTGACACGAAGTGAGAAATGTGAATGAAAAGGTGTCACGTGAAGTCTTAGTTTGGTACAAATTTAACCTGTTTCACCATGAATAACAAATTTAATAAAGTCATGGGTGGTTGTTGTATGAAACACATCGAGAGAATATTTGACTGTTAGTGGATGTGGCATGCTTAATGTGAAATTATTTTATTGTGGCGACGATATAGAGCTAAGTGGAGGCTTGTGTGGCTCAAGATTTGGATTTGTGTGTTAAGTCGCACACTAAAAATTGTTGCCAATTGGATAAAGTGATGTGTGAGTGTTGTAACGTTTGTTGAGAGAGATTTGTATAACGAATCTAAAGTTTTACGAAGGAGCATCTTTGAGAGAGAGAGAGAGATTTGTTGATGATTAAATATGCATGTAAAAGGAAAGATGAGGGAGTGTATTTATCCTCGAATATTAACGATTGTAATCGTTTTGGAAAGCTGTGATTAAATTATATTTAAAATTTGAATATACATTTTAAATCGTTGATTATGTTAGTTAAAATGATTCTTATAAAAGGGCAATGTCGTGAGAGTTACACATAATTTGAATTGGACGCTTACTTAAAAGGGTGAACATTACCAAATTTTAAGAATTGATAAAGATATTGGTCTTTTGGTATAAAGATAACTAATAAGTAAAACAAAAATAAGATGAGAATTATGATGAATGAGATTTTTTAAAAAATAATAATAATGCATTTTTTTTTTTCAAGTCGTAGCTTTGGATAATGCCATTTTAGGTAAATTTAGGAAAGGCATGTAAGATTAGTAAATTACTAAAAATGCGTGATGGGCGAATTTTTTTTTATATATAAGTAAAATTGAGAGTAATAACTTGAAATTTATAATCTGATTAAAAATTAAAGTAAATTTGATCAATGAAAATGTGAAAGTTTTAAAAATTGAATTAAAAAATGGTATAAAAAAGGTAAAAATTGCTTTTAAAATGCTTAAAGTGAAAATATAAATACAAAATTTATAGGGAATCAAGTTTTGAACTTGAGGATAAAGTTAAGGTAGGTTTTTTTAAAAACTTACAGTTGTGTGAAAGTTCAGTCAGGAAACTTGGTCTTGGCTTGTATTCCTGCTGACGTTGAAGACGCTCCATGTAGAGCTTGTAGACGCTTGTAACTTCTGGAAAGTTGTTTGTCGCTTCTTGCCTCGATGCCATTGTCTCGACGATGTCAAGTCGAAGGTGTGGAACTTGTCACAGGGTTTGGGCCACATCGCTGCTCGGTTTCCATGTCTTGCGGGAATATCGGGGCTGTCGTTGGCGCGGTCAGCTTGCTCCCGACGTTGGCGATCGGTTAGCGGGTATGCGGAAGTCCGTTGGGGCGGCGTTTCTTCCGTAAATATCGTCTCTTGTTGGGGGGAGAGATTGCTTTGTCGTTTCGTTGGTATGGCGGGCTTGTTCCTCCATCTTTGCTCGTTCTCGCTTCTTATCTGAACAGTCTTCTTACCTCTTAGTTGTGTCATCCTTCGTTTTGGTCATCCTGTCGGCTCACTGTAATGAGATGAGAATTCCAGTAGCTTTTGTAGAGATCTGTCGACTAGAAATGTGATGTGGTGAGGTTGATGTCGACTACTGAAATAAGTTGAAGTTCTGGTAAGCCTTGTGTAGAGTTTTCCAGTACCTCTCTGCACCTTGGAAGACCTTTAAAAGTTCTCACAAAATACAGGCAGTCGTGGTCGAGGCAGAGTGGAAAGCTGGGGATATCCATACACAAAAAACGAAGACACAATTGCACTAAGAAAGTTCCGTTAACAGATAAAAGCTGAGCTAGGAGCGAAAAGATGGAGATAGACGAGTTCTTCCTAACTACATGTTGGAGGAGGTCGACATAACATACGACCGACGCGGCTTGCACTAAGGGTGAACTAAACTAAACTGAACTGAACTGACTGAACTGTCAAGAGACTGTAAGGTGATGATTTATAGTTTAAAGACGGGGCGACCTTATGTGACAGGGGCGTTTGAGAAAGGGCGCCTTTACCTGTCCAGGTGTGAGAGGGGTCTCTGCATTCAACCACATGTGACAGTGTGGGTGGCCTGTCGTGGGAACTGTGAATCTACCTGATTTATGACTTCCATCTTTAGACTCTGTTGTTTTGGCAATACTATATGTTCGATCTCTGCCCTAGCTCAACTCTTAAATCTATTACAGATTTTATTTATTTATCCACTTTGTACAAATTACATTACATAGGGCGATGCGATGACACAGATTAATCATGCGCATAATTATTTATAGATGTGTCTCTATATACAACATGACAATCTTATTATAAGTTATATACACAGTATGGGGTTGTTGGTTTAAATTACCATATATATATATATATATTTTACGTAGAATAAAAAGCGCATTGTAGAATAATATGTTTTAAGCACGTTCTAGAATATTGTAGAGAATTTGGAGAATAATTTCTGATTGACTGATTCATCTTGAACGTTCTGTGGAAAGATCTACTCCGGGAAATCTAGGGATGCAGAGCTCATGCTACGTGGTGTGTTCCAAGTAAGTGCGATTTGCTATCTCAAGAATTCAGGCTGCTGCTTACTGCCGAGGTTCGTTTACTTCGTAGGAGATTCTTAAAGGTTTTATACCAACTTCTGTCTCCTGCTCTGTTTCTGTGACGCAGTTGGTGAGTTTGTAACTTCTGTATTTTTCGTCATTTTATTCTGCATTTTTTTGTGATTCTTTTATTGATTAGATTCTTTGTGCCCATGGAAATTATTCTATTGTAAAGCAACAACGTAACACTTTGAACAATTGATGGTACTTATAAGAAAAATGGGAGAAATATTGAAAGCTGTTCAAGCTATTCAAGCTAAAACCAGGTTATGTAAAATCAAGAAACTCGTGAAACTCTTCAATATCGAAACCTTGAGACTCGTGAATACTTTCAAACTCAAAATGAATATCTAAAAGAAAGTTTGGGACTTTCTTTAAATATTAAATATTAAAATATTTAAAAGGTGAAATCTTCTCTGTAAAAGAATAAGTTTCAGTTTTGGAACAGAGACTTGCTGCTCTGGAAAAGGCCATCCAAGAAATCTTGGTTTCAGCAAAAAATAACAATTCTGGAAGTCTTGTTATTAAATTCCTACATTTGATGAACAATTATCATGGACATCCTTCAAAATCCAGTTCAATCTGGTTGCTCAAATGAAAAGATGGAACGTTGGAGATAAAGCAGGAATTTTGTCTGATGCATTTCTTGGACCTGCGGTGGAAGTAGTCCAGATGATTTCGAAGAAAATACGACTAGACTTCAACTCCCTGATTAACGCTTTGAATTCCCGGTATGGAGAACAACATTACCAACAACTTCATGTGGTTAAGTTCAAAAGTTGACTACAGGATAAGAGAGTTCGTAGGATTTTTCCAGTGGCATCCGACGCCTGTCAATATTAACCTTTACAACATACCCTTCTGAAATACAATATTTTATGGCCCAACAATAATTTATTGGTGTCGTTGAAGTCCTCCCCCATTTGAGCGGATTGCCATTGTGGTTGTGGAGCCTTTTCCAAAAATTGACTTAGGAAATAAGTTCAACTTAATGAAAATAAATTAGTTCACTAAATGTGTGGCCTATCGCAATCCTTTTCCAGACCAAGAGGCTTCAATTGTATGCGAGGCGCTACTTTAAATTGGATCTGCATTTTTGGTGTACCATGAAATATTCATTCAGACCAAGGAAAGAATTTTGAATCAAAGATTTTCCAAGAATTGTGTAGACGACGGGGCATTGAGAAAACAATAACTTCACTATTGCTCCTAAATCTGAATGGATGGTTGAATGTTTAAGCAGGAATTTTACTCAACACCTGACGATGTTTGTCGATAAGAATCGAAGAAACTGGGATCAACATCTTCCCATGCTCCTGATGGCCTATTGATCAGCTGAGTATGAATTAAATGATTATAGTCCTGCTAGAATGCTATTTGGCCATGAACTCCGAATGCCTTATGATGCGCGCTCCTTGGTCGTTCAAAAGAAACTCTCGAAAACACTGATGAGTACATCTCTCACCTGGAATAAATTATGCTGGCCTTTCACCAGTGGGCAAAAGAACTTGTCTAGTGAAAAAATGGAAGACAGGTACAAATTAGACTTTCAAAAGACTTTCAAAGACTTTGAAATGGTTTGGCGCCTTGATCCTCAAAGGAAGTAAGGACTTTTTCCTAAACTTCTGTATCAGTGGGAAGGACCCTACAAGATCATCAACTGCATCAAAGATGTCATCTATCGAATTCAAAAGACCCCGATATCTAAACCCAAAGTGAAGCACTACAAACGGTTAGCACTCTTCGCGAGTACTGTTCCAGAACATTGGAATATTCAGGACGATCAGGTATAAGTAAGGGCAGCGTTATATAGAATAAAAATCACTTTTCAGAATAGTGGTTTTAGAACGTTCTAGAATAATATACAAAATTAGGAGAAAATAACCGATTGGCCAAATTAAATTGTTTATAAAACATTTAGTGCTGGCTGTTTTCTGATTGGCTGACTTACCTTGAGGTTCTGTGGAAAGTCTACCCCGGGATATCTAGGGATGCGGAGCTCATGCTGGAGAGGAAGAACGAAGCTACGTGGTGTGTTCCAAGTTAGTGCGAGCTGCTATATCAGGAGGTCAGACTGTTGTTTACCGCCGAGGCTGGTGTACTTCGTAGAAGATTCTAGAAGGTTCTATACCAACATGTCTTCTGCCCAGTTCGTGTTTCCTTTTTTTTCTGTGCTGTAGTTGGTGAGATTTCAACTGCTGTATTTCACCGTCTGTTTATTTTGCATATTTCTGTAAATCATTTATTCATTAGGCTCAAATAAGGTCTTAATGATTCTTTGTACCCACGGAAATTGTTCTTTTGTCAAGCAACAACGTATCAATATATATATTAAGGGAGTAAACTCCTAAATTTGAACCCCCTGGTGTATATTCAACACCTATTTAGGTTTATAGATAACTACTGAGCAAAATAAATAAATAAATAAATATCGTTCGCCTGAAAATTTTCAACACTGATTGGTTGGTCAAGTCATATGATAGTGGAGAACCAATTAAAGGGTGAATACCCCGGACACTATATATATACTTTCCTCTACAAGCCGCATGTGTTGAAATGCAAAACTAAAAAGTAGTGGCCAGAAAGTGATCAAAGGAGGAATGCAGAGAGACACTACAATAAACAATGAA
Organism: Cordylochernes scorpioides; assembly: GCA_030710605.1. Lineage (NCBI taxonomy): Eukaryota > Metazoa > Arthropoda > Arachnida > Pseudoscorpiones > Chernetidae > Cordylochernes > Cordylochernes scorpioides. Next base: position 39,109,018 of record CP092872.1, on the reverse strand, counting down.
TTTTCTTTTTCTTTAATGATAGGTCCTTAGCATGAACAAAAGTTAGCTCAGGGCCAACACGAAATATCACGTATAGGCCCAGAAACCATGAGAGTACGGATGGCTTTCTGAAGGATTTACCACAGTTCGTCGTATGAAAGTGGCATGGAAAGGTGGACGTATGAGATCGGTGAGATAGCGCGGGAGTATAGTGACCAGATGAGTATCTATACACTTTGGGGTTGAAGTTATACGAGAGGTTTGTGTTCTCCTTCTGTTTCGGGACATTGGTATCTCTCTGATGGTAGGGGAATGTCACCTACAGCATATTCCTCTATCATCGGGCCATCATGAAGCCCTGGATATGAACAGGTTAGGGCCTGCTATCGTATCTGATGGCCCCAAACCACGATTACTTGTAGACAGACTGCCGGACTCGAACTGTCGCCTACTTGGGAAAACAGGAGCGTGACTCAATTGAGAAAACGACTCTGTCTGTACCATTCCGTCGTTATAACTCGGCACCAATGAAGACGATAAAGTCTGTGCTGTAGGATCAATTAACGGAGACCATGGGCGAAATCAGCTAGCAACCAATCTATGGTTCTGGCCGAGATATGGAAATAAAAGGTATGTTGAACATGCTACAAAATGGCAGTAAAAGCGGCTTGTGAGGCCACCTTCTGGTATCAGTTAATGTACAGGTCCACGCGTTCCGACGTTACATTTTAAAATATAATCCGCACTGTGATCAAATAAAATTGAAGACTTTCTGTAAGTATATTTCCACTTTTACTAATGTAAGTAATGGAATAATTCTTTAAATATATTTTGCGATACACTAGCGCGCCATCTGTTATGAAAATTTGAAACTATTTTAGACCGCTAAGATTCTTTTTGAAATTAAACAATTTCTACTGCCCTTACTGCAATAGAAATATTAATGGGAGGGCCTGACTCATCAGTGGTGAACCATATCAGCGGTTTCGCCATATATTTAAATGACTCTAAAATACCTCAACATTTGTGCAAGGTTGTACCTGGATCTCCATATAGAGAACAGATTCCAATTCTTTAATATAAATAACTTCCCTGAAACACGCAAGGAAAAATAACCACAAAGAAATATAAACATGATTACATTTTAATTATTTAAACAATATAAAAAAAGAATTTAAATAAAAATAAATATACAAAAAGGAGTTTATAATTAGTTTCCAATTTCTAAGGAATACAAGAAGATTCCTCCAGCCAAGGTTTTGGAAAAATTGTTTAGGGATGTTAATGGTATTCCATTTCAACAATGGGAATACATTTATTACTTAGAAACAAAACTATTATAATCTCATTAGTGGTCCATTAAGTCAAGCAATAAAGCGGAATCGACCAGGCATGTTGCAGGAGGGGTCATCTTTCATTAAGATAATGCTCGGGCTCAAAGAGCTAGAAAATCTGGAAACCTTTTATACATTAGGCTGAGAATTAATGAATTAGCAGTCTCATGTGGTAGTCTATTTATTTGAAAGTCTTATAGAGCTTTTACTCAAGAGGGACAAATTTAATTTTCGTATATTTAGGTTAACTTTAGGCGTTACAACCTTACTCTCTCTCTCGGCCGTGCGGCCACGCGGCGCGCGAGCTCCGCGTTTTTTGGATCTAAGATGGAGAATGTGGAATTAAGTAACCCCTTTGAAGTATTGGCTGCAAGCTCATGCCAACCTCGTCAAAATCGGCCAATTCTCCGCCGAGGAATCACCAATTGAATCTGAAATGCCTCAAAGTCATTCAGATTCAGAAAATGACAAGCATGCAAATACTAAGCCGGCGGCGGACGGCGGAAATGCAAATTCTTGCCGCAATTGGGCTGATTGCCCGGAACAAGAAGCCCAGCTTATTGAGAGACAAGATGTGGGCTTCACCAAAGTGGGCGGCTCCAAGAAGAGGCCGCATGACTCTGACCACGCCAAGTCGGGGACCAAAAAGGGATGCATCCAGGCACCGGGAATCCTTTCAAACAGCAGCAGGCCGCGACCTACACCAAGACCCAGCAAGGTGCAAGAGTGCCAGACCATCAGGCAGAAGCAGGCTACCTTCCGAGCAAGGTCGGCAGCTGCGCAGGCGGACCAATGTGTCTACCTGGAGTTCTGCCCAAACTTCACACAAGAAAAGTACTTCCGTGCGTTGGAAGCCAAATTCGGCAGGGGAACTAACTACCAACTTACGAAGATGGAGGGACACATCCTAGTCGGCCCCTCCAGCGTGCAACTCGCCGACAAACTAATATAGGAGGTCTCAACACCGAAGACGCCACCCTGCGTGCCTTCCCCCTCAGGAAGAGGGCCGAGAGAATCGTGCTCGGCAACGTGCTCTTCTTCGTAGAGGACGCTGACCTCGTCACTGCGCTGCGGCCCTACGGACAGGTCACGTCCAACATCCAGAATATGATGCAAATGGAGGATTCCTGCTGGGCTGATGCTCGTCGGGAAGCTCTCCCAGATCCCTGCCCGGCTGGACGTCAAGGCCAAGGGAGTGGTCACGCACGTCTACGTGACCTACGGCATCAAGTGTTCCCTGGGCTACAAGCAGGGACACAAGCGTGTCAACTGTCCTCGCAAGACTTGTCTCCAGGAGGACAAGCTGGTGCTCCCTGTGGATGCTCCTGATGCACGCCTTAAAGCCTGGACCAAACTGCCCTCCACTTCGAGCGCCCTTCCTGTTGCAGCAGCACCACCGGCTGCTGCTGTGGTCGCAGATCCTCCTCCCAGCGACACAGCGGCGGTCGTCCTGACTCCTCCTACACCGGAAAATCAAAGCGAATCTCTGCCCGAATCTTCCCAAGCGCTTCCTGGCTGAGAAACAGATGGACGATCTTCTGAAGAACAAAAAGACGTCTGAAGCCATCGCTCGTGCCCAGAAGCAGGGCCTGGAGAGAGAAGAATTCCTTCAGGCAATCCCGCATAATGGGAAAATGGACAGATTGATTAGAAAATCAAACAACGATCAGAGAATGGCCATTTCCAACTTGGCCACCGCGCTTATGGGTCTGACAAGGGACACGAGTAGTACCCTGTATAAAAAGCTATCGCGCGCCAGAACCTCTGCTTGCAGGCACAAATGAACTTCCGAGTTGCAACCCTGAACACGCGCGGCATCGCCGCTCTTCGCCGGAGAATACAGCTCTGCTGCTTTCTCAAGGAGCATTAAATTGATGTCTGCTTCCTACAGAAGACGAACGTCATATCCCTGGACGACGCAGGAGATCTCTGCCATGGCTACAGCGCAGTCGTTGCACCCGCAACGACCACCGTGGGATCAGGCCTCGCCTGCGTCTTCGCACCTGGGGTTGTTGTTCACCGGCAGCAGATCCTGTGGCCTGGAAAGATTGAAATGATCGACTTCACCGCCCGGGGGTCTCCATGACGTGCGTCAATGTCCACGTCTCTCATGCTCCTGAAAAACGATGCCGCCAGCTCCAGATCATCGCAGCTTTGGCGAATAAAGAAGATACGTGGATCATCGGTGACCTAAACATCTGCGAGGAGTCGGCGAAGGACCTGGTATCAGGTTCAGCAGAAGCCCTCGCGAAGCTCCTGGACTAAGCCGACCTCGTCGACGTCGCCACCTTCTTCGATGCAGCACTGGAGCACACCAAGGTTGCTACAATCGGAAGCCGGATCGACGCGCGTCGTCTGGACAGAATCCTACTTCCATCAGGCTTCTGCGACCGCGTCACCCACTACCAAACTATCGACTATGCCTACTCGGACCACCGTGCCCTCCTGATCCAAGTAGGAGACCCAGCTCCTACAATACTTCCCTGCATTGGCAAGCTGCTACGGTCAGACCTATTTTCCGATCGAATGGCAACGTTCATCGATGAAATATCGGAAGACCTAGCAAATACTTCACCCTCGATGTTATGGGAACACTGGAACAGGATAAAGGCAGAATTAGTCGCGGGGATAAGATCACTCGCACCTGACGTCGCGGAGTCTGGCGGTGGATACATAGAAAGAGCAAGCCACTTCCTGAGGCGGAGACTGGAGGACGACTCTAACCGCTCCGACCATACTTCCTTGTCGGACCTCGGGCGTTCCCTCTGAGCCAGACGTCGCTCTCCCTCCACCTTCACCGACGACGGCAATGCCTGAACTCAATGCTATATAAAATTCTGCTATGGTGTACCCAAACATATAAAACAACCAGTTATAACTGTGTTCACACCTTAGCCAATATTCCTTTGATCACCGATTATATAGAATCTAGAATTATAGGTTATGAGTTGAATAATTTATCAACAGAAGATAAACAATTTTATGATTTGTATATTCTCCCCAGGTATACTCAAAGATTTCATTATATCAAGGATTAATTTACTGTAAAAGAATGCTAAACAAACATTTCGAAGTTTATTTCCTTATGATATTCCGAAACATTTTCGACCAAACTATTATAATTCACAATTTATCACAGATCATGGAAATTTCAGGTTTTTTCTTAAGAAAATTCAGGCTGTGCAAGATTCGACATGTTTCTGTGGATTGGGGGAACAAACTTCAATACATCTCTTGTTGGAGTGCCCTGTCTTTCAAGATTACAGAGTCAACAACGGTTTAATTTCTTCAGGCCCTAGTGATTTAATATTAAGTAAGGACATATATATAAAATTTAATTTCTTTGTAAATATATTTTGGATTTCATTAAGAAAAATGGCCTTTGATGTAACGATATCAAGGAAATATTGGACATATTATATGGTTGTAAACAATATATAGGTGTATGCGTGTATATATGTCATAATATATGCTCTTCCAGGATTAATAAAACAAACCAACAGCCAACGAGAGAGAAATGGACAGCTAAAGCGAGACACTTTAGAAAACTAACTTACGACCATTTTTTGGCCACATTCCTGAGGGGGGCGTCAACACCTGGCGACTAATCTTTTGTTAGCCCCGCTTGTGTACACAGGGAAAACAGTCGTTCAGGAGATAACGTCTCACTCGCTCTCTCTCGGGTGGCTGCCTGGATGATTGCTCTAACAACTCGTCGTGTGATTAATTCTCTCCTCACCACAATTACCACTAAATTGTCACATATATATATTTTTTAAATTTAATGATGTAACTGTAAATAAAAATAGAGAGAATATCTCTATATGTAAATAACATTTTAAAATCTTTCTAAGTCGCTTTCTGTGTATCTTTCTATTATGTATCTAATTTAAAATATAATACATAACAACTTCTTTCCACAACAAAAATTTACATTTCAAAAAACTTCGAAGGCCTTCTTAATCTTGAGGACCTTCTCAAAATAGGACCCGATGCTTCACCAGTAGGATTTATTTCCTAACCAGCTTGGGGGTCTTCAATTTTAGTTGACTCTTGTGGAGTTAACGATGTAGACGGAGTTGCTTCACTTTCCCCACAACCTCTGACTTGATCTAAATGCCGGTTTAAAATTTCTCCGCCATCTGTCTCTACCTTAATAGAAACAGGGCCAGTTTTTCTTGCACTACACCTGGTAGCCATCTGGGGCCATGGTACCCTCGTGCTATAACTGCCTGTTCTTCATTTACTACTCTATGGGGTTTCCAATTTCTTATAAACCTGTCTTCCTGTCGTATCCTTCCCTCAGACACACTTTCAGGATGAAATTTATTTATGAGACTCTTCAAGTTTCTGTTCATCAACAACTGAGCTGGGGATTTTTGCGTCGTGCTGTTTATCGCTATTCTCATCGATAATAAAGATATAGATAACCTAGTCGTCCAATTTCCCGAGCTGTTCTTTCTTAGCAGATTTTTAAGCGTTTGAATAGCTCTCTCCACCTGCCCATTTAACGCTGCATGATAAGGCGCACACAAGATGTGCCTTACGCCATTTCTTTTTAAGAAAGTCTTGAAAAGTTCCGATGCGAAGGACGTGCCATTATCTGAAACTATCACATCCGGCAACCCGTGAGTCGCGAATATTTCCTTTAGACTATGTTGTATATACGATATTAGCCTCAATCCACTTAGAATAGGCATCCACTACAACCAGAAAAAGTTTTCCTTGAAAGGGACCCGCATGATCAATATGTAGTCTCGACCAAGGTCTTGATGGCCAAATCCAAGGATATACGTCAGTTTTTGGCGGATCGTGACCACACGACAAACAAACTGCACAACTGGATATTATCCGTTCAATATCTTTATCCATCTTGGGCCACCAGCATAATCCTCGAGCTAGCGCTTTTGTCCCCACTATGTCAATATGAGTATCATGTAACAGATTTAAAATATATTTTCTTAATATTTCAGGTATAATCACTTTGCTCCCCCACAATAAACAATCCTTATGAACTGATATTTCATTAGATTTAGAGACAAAATCTTTAAATTTATCATCAACTTTCCTTTCAGGCCACCCATTCATTGCCCAGAATTTAATCTTAGAAAGGATTGGATCTCTACTAGTTAGTTTTGCCACTTCCGAAGAATTAATTGCAGCATTTTCCGATTCTATAAAAAACACCTCTGAAGGGTATGGAACTACACTTGGACATTCATTTAAAGGAAGTCTACTTAATGCATCGGCATTACAATTTACTTTTCCCGGTTTATACTCTATAGTATAAGTATACGCAGCCAGAGTCAAACACCATCTCAACATGCGCGGCGATAGCATTTGAGGTATCGGCTTTTTTGGGTTGAACATTCCAACTAGGGGCTTATGATCAGTTAATATTTTAAATTTTCTCCCTAGAAGATACTGCGAGAATTTTGATACACCAAAAATGACTGCTAACGCCTCTTTATCAATTATTGCATATCTTCTTTCGGTTTTATTTAAAGTCCGGGAGGCGAACATAACTGGTTTTTCCACTCCATGGTGTATTTGAGACAAAATGGCGTCAATGCCATACTCTGATGCGTCACAGTTGATTAAAATAGGTAAATTGTCATCAAAAAGAGCCAACACCGATTCAGAACTAATCAAATCTTTAGCCTTATCAAAAGATCTTTGGTGTTCTCTCCTCCATTTCCAAGGTTAATTACTATCCAACAGTCTATGAAGCAGTTCAACCACTGTGAAATTGTTTTTTAAAAACCTTTCATAGTAATTCAAAAGTCCAAGGAAAGACATTAACTCTTTTTTATTACATGGCGGTCTAGCATCTTTAATAGCTCTTAGATTTTCATCAGATGGATGAACTCCTCTATAGTCAATTTTCAGTCCTAAAAAATCGATTTCAGACACGAAGAATTTGCATTTGTCTCTTTTAAGCCGAAGTCCTGCTTCTTTGAAACGCAAAATAACTATTTCAGTTTTCTTTTTAAGTCTTCACAATTACTTCCTGCGATAAGGACATCATCCAAATATACCGCTACTCCATCAATACCACTCAAAAGAGTGTCTATAAAGCTCTGGAAAGTTCCAACGGCAGAATTCAAACCAAAAGGTAGACGTTTCATCTTATATAAGCCTCTATGTGTATTAATAGCCAGGATTTCTGAAGATTCCTCATCAACTTTCAACTGCTGGTACGCTTGAGCCATATCTACTTTAGTAAACAATTTACCTCCTCTCAACTTATCTAATAGTTGCGGAATTATAGGCAACGGATATTTATCAGGATTAGAATATAAATTAACTGTTGATTTATAATCGTGACAAATTCTTATGGAGCCATCATTCTTCAGAACCGTAACAATTGGAGAAGCCCTGTTAGTGAATTTCACCGGTTCGATAACACCTTGTTCCTCTAGTACTTTCAATTTTTCATCCACTAAATTTCGTAGAGCAAACGGCACGGTTCTGGCCTTCACAAATTTGGGCTCAGCATTATCAGGAATATCAATGTGAATCAATGGCCCATTATAGACATCAATTTCTTTCTTAAACAATTCCTCGAAATCAGGTGAAATAGGATTAGTTTCCAATGAATTTAAAAAGTTCAACTTCAGGCGAAAAGCTGCAAACCACTGCCTTCCCAGAATGTTGGGACCTAATCCATCAGCCACTAAAATTGGTAAACTTCTACTACCATGGGATAGTCTTGCTTTAACATAGAGTTTCCCAAGAATATTTACTTGACTGGATGACCATGTATTTAGAAGTATCTCAGATCTTTTAAGTTGCGTCAATTTCCAATATTCAAGAAAGGTCTCTTCATTTAATAATGAGTATGCACTTCCCGAGTCAATTAACATGTGTACATCGTGGTTATCTAAATTTACTGTTATATAATAAGGATTGCTTATCTCTTCCCTTCTCAGGCAACATAAAGTTGGATTACTATTAGCCCTATATAGGTTTCCAGATTTACCAACATTTGTTAAGCAAGCTTTTTGTACATGACCAGTCTTGCCACATTTAAAACATTTAGCATTTCGGAATTTACATACATTTGGAATATGATTTCCTTTACAACGTATGCAGATATAATTATTTTATTATTTAATTTCTTGAATTCCTTAAAATGAACTTTGCCCGATTCAAATTTAGGTGGTTCAGTTTTGCTAGCTTTTTTCATCATATTTACTTCCGTAATTTTTTCTTGCAAAACACTGACGTCTGCACTAGCCGATTCACCACATATAGCAATGTTTAAGGCCTTATCAAGAGTTAAATTACTTTCAGATAATAATATTTTCACTATTGATTCTTTTCTCAATCCACACACCAGTCTATCTCTCAATCGATCCTCCAAATCAACAAATTCACAATGTAAACTCAACTTTCTTAGCTCTGCTACATAGGCACTAACTGATTCCTCACCCTGCTATAGCATAAGTTTCAGCGCCTATTAGCGTAAGAAATATAGCCTTTCGTCTTTCAAGTTTCACAATATCGTTAGCCAGGAAGAAAAAATTTATTCTCTCCAAGTACGTTATCCATTTCTCTGGATTTTCAAGATCAAAACATTCTATTTTTCCAAAACTCGCCATTTTAAAAATAAAATTCAACTTACCTAAGATTTAACTTATTAAAAATAAAAAGATTTACCTTCGTCGCCAATTATTATGTATCTGATTAAAAATATAATACATAACACTTTCCATGTTGAATATTTTCTTTGTTATACACTGCGTGACATTGAAAATGGAACACCAAGAAATAGTGGCCAGAAAGTGATGAAACTCGGCAGACAGTGAGAGACAGGGACGAACAATAAGTGATCTTTATTTCAAAATGATAGTCATAATACAGAGCGAGAACGGCGTCGGCTTAGTAGCAAGTAGGACCACCGCGGACGGCGATGCACGCAGCAACACGTCTAGGTGGAGAGTGTATTAGAGTACGGATGGCGTCCTGAGGGATGGCTCTCCATTCCCTCTCAACCATTTGCCACAGTTCGTCTTCTGAACGCGGCTGTGGCAAGGCATGCAAACGGCGTCCAATGATGTCCCAGACGTGCTCGATTGGTGAGAGATCAGGAGAGTACGGTGGCCAGGGAAGCATCTGTACATCTTGCAGAGCTTGTTAGCTAAGGCGAGCAGTGTGCGGTCGGGCGTGTTCCTGCTGATTAAGGGCATTGGGTGCCCCCTGAAGGTAGGGGAGTGTCACCGGTCGCAGCACATCATCAACGTATCGTTGGGCCGTCATAGTGCTCTGAATACGAAGTAACGGTGACCTGGAATCATACGCGATTGCGCCCCAAACCATGATTCCACGTTGTCGCACGGTGGGGCGTTCCACAATTGCTGCCGGATTGGGCCTTTCTCCACGTCGACGCCACACGCGTACACGGCGACTATCACTGGACAAGCAGAAACGCGACTCATCTGAGAACACGACCCTGTGCCATTCCGTCATCCACGTCGATCTAGCCCGGCACCATTCCAAACGTTGGCGCCTATTCGGTGGGGTCAATGGCAGTCTTCTTAGCGGACGGCATGAGTGCAAGCCATTAGCAACCAATCGACGGGAAATGGTTCTGGTCGAGATGGAATGATCTAGGGTGTCTTGCACATGTTGCAGGATGGCGGTACAAGTGGCTTGTGGGGCCGCCACTGCTTGTCGAAGGATACGCCGATCCACACGTGCTGACGTCACTCTGGTTGCACCGACATTCCTATAAATTGCCACATTTCCTTGTTCCAACCATCTTCTCCACAGTCGGTGCACCGTGGACGCACCAAGGTGTGTATCAGCTGCGATTTGACGTATGGACCAACCTGCCCTTTTCAGTCCGATCACCATGCCCCTCGTAAAAGCGTCTGTCTGCTTGAACTGCCTCCGTTTACGATGACCTGGCATTCTCTGTTATTACACGTGTCTTTTGACACAAGAACAAAATTTCTACAATGATTTTCCTTGAAGAAATAACGACACGAATACTGTCATTTCTGCAAGTTCCTTCCCTTATATCTTACTCCATGTGCGCACGAGAGCTGCGCATTTTACATCATTTGCATAACTCGGTTAGGCGCGTCTACCCTGAAATTTGCATAATTTTCTGGCCACTATTTCTTGGTGTTCCATTTTCAATGTCACGCAGTGTATTTGTATGTACATTTAGCGCAAGTATCCCTAGGGGGACATAGCATTTTGAATTGAAATAAATAAAACCCTGCGAGTTTGCCAAGTCTTTGAGGATTTCTTCGCCGAAGTCCTTTGGCAAGTCTTCGAGGCTTCTCGACTCCGCGGGGCCCTGCCTTCATCTTCAAGGCGCAGCAAGATCATCCTGCTGCCGAAATCGCACGGTAGTCCGGGTCTACAGGCATTCCGACCAATCAGCCTACCAACGACCGACTACAGGATCCTCAGCGGCGTGCTCATGGGCCATCTACGACGTCATCTACCGAACCTCGTGCCCGACTGTCAGACCTACGCCATTCCAGGACGGTCATCCTCCTGGAACATTGCGCAAGTAGCAGACAGCGTCGCCTGGGCAGTGAGACATGACACACCGCTGGCCGTCATCTCCCTAGACCTAATGTCGGCCTTCGACACCCTGAGCAGGAGCTACCTATTCGCCCTGCTGGAGAAACTAGGCTTACCATCTGCCTTCCTCGCGTGGATTATTGTCCTCTACGGGGAAGCAGACGCCTCCATCCGAATCGGAGATATATACACCAGAACCTTCCCGCTTCTCAACGGGGTGAGGCAGGGCTGCCGTCTCAGCGCCGCTCTCTTCAGCATCGGAGTAGGGCCTCTACTACGCCGCCTTGAGAGGATCTTGGGCCGTGGCAGCGTGGTCGCCTATGCGGATGACATCGTACTCTTCATCAGGGACGACGCTCAGTTTGAGCTCGTTCCCCTGATCTTCGAAGAGTTCCGCATGGCCTCTGGGGTGGCTGTAAACTTCAGCAAGAGCTGCGGGCTCTGGTGCGGTTCCTTGAGGCACCGGACGGATTCTCCTCTGGGGATCTCCTGGACGTTCGAATCGCTAAATATTCTGGGCTGCACGATCACCGACGGGAACACCGTTGCCTCCCAGGCCTTCCACCTGATGGGGCTGCTAGAGCGAGCCATCGCGAGGTGGTCTCCCTTCGTTCGCGGACTGTCTCTGGTGGGTCGTGCCCGGGCGGCCAACTGCTTGGTCCTGGGTTCCATCCTGCACCACCTCCACGGCTACCTTCCACCTGGAACCACCATTGGCCGGTTGCAGGCGCGGCTGGCGCGCTTCGTGTGGGGTACACGTCGAGTCTCGTGGCTCCCTGGGGGCATTCTGGCTCGCCCAGTCTCCGAAGGTGGCGTCGGCCTGCTTGACATCGCGGACCAGCTTCTGCTTGCCTGCCTGCTTCTCTGCGCGGCGCCGTCTACGGCTACTCTTGGCTGGTCCGTAGCCGGACGTGGATGACATCGCCGGCTCCTGATGTCTGGATCTCACCGAATTCTTCATCCTGCCAACCTGAGGTCTCTGCGTCTTCGAGGCGACAGCAGGTTCCTGCGGCCGCCAGACCTGCTGGCTCCCGACCGCTGGCTTCAGACGACTGTCGGGGACTTCTCAGATGGCTGCCCTGCTCTTGTACGCTCAACGCGGGCTGCGTTGCTGGACGCACAGCACCTCACAATCTTCTGCCAGCGACTCCTGCAGGAAAATGCCATCTCCAGATAGCATGCGGAATACGAGGCGGAGACCATCGTTCTAAGGGGCTCAACAACGCCCATTACCCGCCATACAGCCAGAGCGCCCGCCGGGCACTGGACACGGCACGGCTCCAGGCCCATCCTGCTGCAGAGCTGGCTGCGCGGTGAGATCCTACCGTAGATGTGCCCCGCTCCATCTCCTGGGCTGACCTGCGTCGCAATTGCTTCTCGAGACACGACGCAGATGTCGCTCTACGGCTGGCCCTCCACGCCCTACCCCATCTTGACCATCCTGCCTCGAGGCGTGCCAACTGTGCCGCCTGTGGGTCAAGCGACGAGTCGCTGGCCCACAGATATTGGAGTTGCCGACCCCTGCTCCGGGAGGTGTTCGCCTCCTGCGAAATGCCCCTGGATCTGTAGGCCTGGCTCTTCGGCGTCGGCCTCCATCCCGAGGGAATGAAGATCACAAGTGTGGCGAAGGCTACCATCTACAAGTACCATCTTGGTCTTGAGGTAGGCAACGTCAGCCAACACCTAGACCTGCCCACTCTGTGGGAAAAAACTCTCGCAGTCCACCGGTGGCGGAGTCGTTCCCGCGGTTGGCGACACTAATAAAGACCTTGTATAAATTTCTGTATATATGTATCTTTATCAATTATTTTATATATTTACATTTATTTATCAATATATTTTATCATATTTATGTTTTCAGCCTTATATAATCATATATGAGCGATGTGATAAAGAATTTTCAATCTCAATCTCTCTCTCTTTCTATATATATGTCATAATATATGCTCTTCCAGGAATAATAAAGTAAACCTACAGTCAACGAGAGAGAGACGTCGATAGAAGGCAACTAAGTTACGGCCATTTTGAACCACTGGCCACATGCCGGAGGGGGCTTTTCTTGGAACCCTCAGACCTATTTTTGGACAGTCGGGGGGTGGTGGCGACAAAAACGGTCGTTCAGCGGTGACAGCCTCTCGCGCTACCTCTCTCTCGCTGGTTGCCTGGGTTATTCATCTACCAACTCGTCGTGTGATTATTTCTCTTTCCCCACCACATTATTATCACTATATTGCCACATTGAAAGTCGACAGGATAAGACCTGACCGGGAAACAAATCCCTCATATACCAGAGTATGAAGAAAACAAGAAGCAATACCACGATGATCGAACAAACCCACAACCAAGTTACACAAGAACCAACGACCGACTACTGTAGCCGCTTCCCTTCGAACTCTCACCCTCTATTTCGACCAACTTTTAAACCGTGAGTCTGAAGAAGCAATCACCTACGACGGAGATGAACCTGCCGCACACTTCTTCTTACAACTTGAGTCTCAGCCGAACTTCCACAATTTAGAGCCAGCACGCCAAGCTCGAAAGGCTCTATCATCACTCAGAGGCGAACCTCGCAAAATTTCACAAGACTTAGCTCTACTCAATAAGACTTATGAAGAGGTCAAGGAGTCACTCTGCGCCGTCTATCCCCGACGCCCTAGCTTCACTCTTCAAGAGTTCTATGAACTTAAAGGCACATCGATGGCCGAGATCGAGACCTACTACAAGAACAAGGTCCGAATAGGATTGGCGATCGACCTCCCTAAGAGTACCATCGTGCAAGCACTATCCAACGGTGTGCCACGTAACTATGGCAACCTTTTAAAGATGGCACAACCCTCGGGACCAGAAGAATGGTTATGCTTAGCCCAACAGCTGACCTACGAAGGGGATAACACCAGCACTAAAGCTGCCCAACAACGATCACCGCGCCAGAGCAGAGCACCTTCCACCACCGTGGACAATACCCCACCATATCCTTGCCGTTACTGTGGCGGACAACACTGGCACGCACAGTGTCAGCAGCGAGGGCCCTACCAGCGGACCTTTCGGACATTTACACCTGCGGTCCACAGCGTCGAGCAACCCCAAAGATCGACTGGGCCTGCAGGTGTCTACGAGACCGCAGCAACGACGAGCTCGGGAGAAACCAAGTAATGCCAACTTCGGCAGCAGAACTCATCCGAAGCTCAATGAACCTACCTGCACCCTAAACCAGCATACGCCTGTAAGTGCAATTATTTTAACCCCTATCATTCATTCTTTAAAGATGTCATTCCTAGTTGACTCTGGAGCCAATGTTTCCATAATTAGTTTAAACCAATTTGAATATATCAAAAATTTTAATAGTTCCATTTGTTCCACCCCTATTAACAATGATGTTATTATCCGTACTATATCTAGTCATGCCAAACCAATCGGATTAGTTACCTTGCCAATACAATTTAATAATTTTAATTTTAATGAAATATTTTATATTTTAAATTCACCCCTTGAACTTGGTATCCTATCTATTCATGTTATGCAATTCTTAAGAATAACAATAGATTTTCATAATCAATTGATACTTCAAAATAGTGTTCCAGTACCTAAACATTTGTACCATTTTGTATGTGACCTTCCCACTTGTAAGCACGGCTCGCGAATAATAACTTCTAACCCTAAACGACCCATAATTCACTCGGTTAACTTAGGCGTTGACGATTTTCAACCTCCACGTGAGCCTTGCTTACAAACAACCTTTAGTAATATTTATCAACCTTCCCCTGAATGCCCCTCTCACCCTTACAACCTTAATAACCTTCCTACCAGCCCATGCCCCTCTAGAGAATTAATGATTGAAGAATTTATCGAACAACGCCCAGAACTTCCTATCCCTTATCAGCAATTATTGTATTCTTTTGAAGATATTTTCCCTATCAATAAATTCAATGTATTACCACTCAACATAACCCCTGTAAAGCTCAAAATTATTTCCGATAAGGTTATTTCCCTCCGACCATACCGAACTTCCTATGCCTACCAGAAGGAAATTCAGGACCAGGTATCTCAACTTCTAAAACATGACATAATCACCCCCTCCTCTAGCCCATATTCCTCCCCTGTGACACTCGTTCGCAAACGCGATAACACCATGCGTCTCTGCATTGACTTCCGTCGCGTGAACGAACTAGTACCCTCGGATTTGCATCCTTTGCCATTGATAGAAACGGTACTGGATAACCTGTCGAAAGCCAGAGTAGTGTATTTAGCACCGTTGACATAAGCAATGCATACTATCAAATCCCCATCGCGGAGGAGAGTCAACCACTACTCTCTTTCGTGACTCAACAAGGGCAATATAATTTCAAACGCTTACCCTTTGGATTCAAATCAGCACCCCAAATTTTCGAACGTGTGATTACCCAGTTGATCCACAAACACCACCTCTCTATCATAGCCCATTATTATGACGACTTCGTTATTTTTTCTGACTCCTCAGAACAACACCTTACGCACCTCCGACTTTTCTTTAAATTCTGTTTAGAGGAAAATCTCCAACTTAACCTTAAAAAATGTAATTTTTATCAAAATGAAATAGATTTTCTCGGCTAGCACATCACCGCAGGGACTTACACACCTAATATTAAAAATACCGAAATCATCAACGCTATTAGAACCCCTATCAACATTAAAACCCTACAATCATTTTTAGGGGCCGTCAACGTATATCATAAATTCATCCCAGAATATGCTAGACTTCGCCACCCCTTAAATCAATTACTAAAAAAGAACGCCAAATGGCTTTGGAGCCCGAATTGTCAACAAGCCTTTGATAAATTGAAGCAACACCTCGCAACACAACCTGTGTTACATCTATTTCAAGAAGGGCTCCCATGCCAGGTCTATTGCGACGCTTCCACGCAGGGCATCGCAGGTGTACTCAAACAAGTACATCCTGACGGTAACATCTACCCTGTACAATATTACAGTCGCGCGTTGCGTTCCTATGAGCGTAATTACACTATATCCGAACTGGAGTGCTTAGCCATTGTAAAGTGCGTTGACAAATTCCGAGTGTACCTCCTAGGTACAAGGTTCGTTATCTACTCGGATTATCACGCCTTACAATGGCTAAAGACCATAAAAGACCCCACCGGACTCCTCTTTCGTTGGAGCCTTCGACTCTCAGCTTACGACTATGAGGTCAAATACCTCAAGGGCTCGCGTCAGTACGAAGCGGGCCTACTCTCCCGTAACCCTTTCTGCGGATTTCTATCCACAGGTCAAATAAAAGATCTTCAGGGCGAATTACGGAGGGACACAAGGTATATCCTCAATGACAAGGACCTTATGACCATCACACGACGGGGTGTCACTAAAATAATTGTTCCACCATCACTCCGTGGCACCCTACTACAACGAGCCCATCGCGATTTCAATCACCCCGGCATTTCGCAGATGACCAGACTGATCGCAGCCCAATACTATTGGGACGGTATGACAAATGAAATCAGGATACATGTAAGAACCTGTTCAGTATGCCAATTAATCAAACCACCAAAAGGACCTATCTACGGAGAATTGGGACAACTCCCCCAGCGGTCCTGCCGTACGAACTAGTGTCACTAGATACTATTTCTCGATTCGCGAAATATGGAAATTCTCAGACCTTCTTACATGTCGTAGTGGACCATGCCACACGGTACGTGTGGGTATTTCCATCGCGGTCCACCAGCATTCTCACCTATACCCAAGTGATTGAAAAGGTGATGCAGTTTGTGTGTGGTTCTCCTAAACGACTTTTGACGGATAGAGCTCCTGCCTTCACCTCTCCGAAATTTCGTAGATTTTTGATTAGACATAACATTGGCCAACTTCTCACGACAAGCAACAACCCTCAGGCCAACGGATTAAGTGAACTACTAAACGCCACGATTACTGGCAAATTTAAACTGTTGCGCCTCCAACAACCTAAGACGGCCTGGACCAAACTACTACCTCAGGTCCTTCAGGCTTATAACCATACCCCACATTCTGTAGCCGGGTTTCCACCGTCATATCTTTTGTTAGGTAGTTTCCCGCTACAACTATCCGAGTATGTACAAAACTACCCAAAAATCGACGAAGCCAGAGAATTGGCCTATCAAAGGACACACGAACGACACTTACGCGACAAAGCGAGATTCGACCAAACACATAGAGCTTCCGATTTTGAAGTAGGCGATCTCGTTTTGGCAAAAACATACCACCATCCCGATACTGGTAAACTGGCACCTTTCGTCTCAGGACCTTATGAAATACTGGAGATAATTTCCCCTCAAATCGTACGGATCAACCGCTCCAACCGACCTCTAAGTCGTGAGACAGATACAATTCATGTCAACAAATTAAAACACTATACGGAAAACGAACAATTTATTTCACCGCCCGTAAATGATCGAGCCAACCCAAAAATACCTTCAATTTCCCATATAAACACTTCAATCACACTCTAATCCATACTAAAACGGCTATTAACTTACGAAAGCAACATGACTAGACTTACAATCAAGATGATCAAAGATATTTGAACCGCTTATCCCCTGAAATCTTTACCAATTACTAACCTGACAACGAGACTTTACGAACCCAGTAGTATCTAAATAATTAAGGTAGAAAGGCCCAGGGCAAGTTTCCCCTCGCTCTGTCCGCCTATATTCTACCTTTGCATCTCGAACTATTTTATCTTCGCAAATTAAATATAAGTCCATTCGACTTCCTCACCTACACACGGGACTTTTCCCCTCGGACTCGCTACACAAGTAACTGCATAGATAAGGTAGAATGGCTCAGGGCAAGTTTCCCCTCGCTCTGTTCGCCAAGGCTCTAGCATTGCATGTAGTTCTATATTTACCTCAGTCCTGAGCTCACACAATTGCCAACCTCAACCTCATTTCTCATACTCTACACCTATAGCATAGAAAGCCCATGCCAAGTTTCCCCTTGCCATGTCCGCCTGAAAAATATCTTAAAGTGTAGAGTTCCCCAGTCTTAATGACCTTCAAAATTTCATCATGTGTATGTGACTCCCCTTCTCGTTGTTCACACGCCTCCATATCATTTCCCTTATAATACATTAGATTTTGTTTTATATAGCCTTTTATAACCTTGATATTTTCAAGAATTTCCTTAAATATCAAACTCCCCGGTGTTGTAAAACTGCTTGTAAATAATATTTACTTGTGTACTATACAATATTTTATTTACATAAAACTATGTCACCATTACCTTAACTAATTTCAACTGTAAAATTATTTTCTCTATTCCTGGCTTCTCCAGCTTTAAGTATACTTAAACCATGTTCAGCCTTCCTCAACGGGGGCCATATGTCATAATATATGCTCTTCCAGGAATAATAAAGTAAACCTACAGTCAACGAGAGAGAGACGTCGATAGAAGGCAACTAAGTTACGGCCATTTTGAACCACTGGCCACATGTCGGAGGGGGCTTTTCTTGTAACCCTCAGACCTATTTTTGGACATTCGGGGGTGGTGGCGACAAAAACGGTCGTTCATCGGTGACAGCCTCTCGCGCTACCTCTCTCTCGCTGGTTGCCTGGGTTATTCCTCTACCAACTCGTCGTGTGATTATTTCTCTTTCCCCACCACATTATTATCACTATATTGCCACATTTATATAATTAAAAAGGCATATATTGGATCAAAAAATCATTTATTTTACCAATATATCAGTTGGCTGAATGACAATCTTTATCAAGGTGTTATAACATTTTAAAGTGTGTCAACAACAAACTCAGCGCCACATAACGTCAACAGAATTAGGTTTTAAAAATATTTTGTTATATTCAATAGGGAGAAAAAAATAAATATATATGTTCTATAATTATGTAAATCCAAAAAATGATTTGTTAAAATTGAAGGTGCAGTCGTCTTGAATTTAATTAAAAAAGAGAAAATCAGTCTCAAGTATTTTATTTTGAACTCTTTGAGCAAAAGTATATATTTTAAATTAAGTAAATATAGAATTTTAACAATTAATTCTATATCACCATTTACATACCTATATAAAATAAAATCTAACTTACCTAACCAACACTAAAAAAAACAAAACAATCTATTTATATTTAAGGTGGCGCCATCTAGTGGCCAAGAACAACAGAGTTATTTTAAACAGATTAATAAAATAAAATAATATTTACATGCATTTATCTCTATTATATTTCTATTAATTTTTTAAAAAATATATAACATATATATGTAATATTGTTACAAATGTGCCGACGAATGGATGAACTGGCAGTAGTGTACGTGAGGCGAGTGTTGATGTTCTTCCTACACGCGGACAACAAGAAGCAGAGGCAGGGCTAGATGGCCACACCCTAGAACATCTGCTGACCTCCTGCCAAAACTTGTCCTGTTTACCGGGGTCGTCTATAAAAATGTCCCTCGGGACCCCACATGGGCTGGGCGTTGCCTTTTTCCTCCCCTCTGTCCCTGCCACCAGCTGACCGAACACTCTTTAGATTTTTATTTTGAAGTCAAAATTTTCAGTATTACATACAAATAGGGGTTTACATGTATTATCAATAAATATATAGCATATATACAAAATATGGGGGTGGCAGCAAACAGAAACGGTGTACATTCCAAAAGAAGAGCTGGATCTTTTAAGGTATCGGCTCTAATTGGAAGATATGTGACATATACTAAAAGTGTCATACAGTTCAAAATATACGATATATATGTGGTAGAATCTTGCCGACTCTCTGTTTATTCTGTGGTAGTTGTGACAGCGAAGGTGCTGTCAACTGGAAGTTTTTGGATTGGAGTGAAATTTGCAGTCGTAATGGCAGGAGTGAGGACACAGGATAGGTTGGTCAAGGAAACCGATGCTGACAAACAGAGATCATGGAGGAGAATGAGCTTAAGCCCCGCGATTTACGCTGGATCAGAAGACACGTCTAGTACGGATGAGACTCGGAGACGCTACTGAGGCTTCCCCAGTCGGGTGGTGTCACGTGACCTCTATTGAGATTCTGATTGGTTATTCATTACATCATGGAAAATGAAGAATCGCCTTGATTGGTCCAAACGACTGGAAAGCCATATTTTATAGTTATAGCAGAAAATTTGAGGATGGAGCATTAAGCCAAAAAAAAAATGTTTTTAGCGAATTCAACTCCAGAGTCCTTTGTCTTGGAGTTCTCTGGAATAAAAGAGTCGTTGACCTAGCGCTAATGATGCGAGATGGGAATCTTTCCTCTTAACTCTAGGCCTAACTGCAATCGTTTATGAATATCTATAATCGTATTAGCTCCTTGTTTTTCTCTGTCTGTCTGAAATAAAGGCCGTATTTTTTTTTTGGCTCTTAACAGTACATCATGTTATACAGTAGTTATAAGTTTGGTACAGGGTACAAGGTGGTGAGACATAGTAAAATGACTGGGGTTTTAAATTATCATATATATTTATACTTGAAGATTTGATGCAAATAATATTATGATTGAGTTAAATAAATTTGAAATATTTGCAGTGTTTCTTTAATAAGGTATGGGAGGCCTCCCATACCTTATTAAAGAAACACTGCAAATATTTCAAATTTATATATATTTATATTATGGACAAAATAAAATTCGTAAAATATAGGTGTGAATATTTTGAAAATTAACAATAATGCCTATTTTATATTTATAATTATTCGTACTATGTGTGAAAAGATTTTTCGCATAAAAATAAAATAAAAATAACAAATTATATATAGAAGAAATGTTAAACTAAATATTTTACCGAAAACACAAAGCGCAAAAAATGTTTGAAAATTTGAAAGAAAAATGATTACCCAGATAAATTCAAAAACACCTTTTTAAACCTAAATTTGTCCAATCACGCAACACCTCTGATCTATCAAAAAAGTTTTATTGCACCCTCCCTTACAGCTACGGCTCTAAACGCATTGCCAGAGTCTTAAAGAGAAACACCATAATTTCTACATATAAATCTTCGTTCAATTTGAAAAAATTCCTACACCACTCAAGCACCAAACAAATTAGCAAATTAGAAAACAAAAACAATGTAATATACAAAATATCATGTAATGATTGCTCCGCCAAATACATAGGAGAAACAAGCAAGCCTTTAAAAGATCGCATCAATCAACACACATTTTATAATGTTAAGAACGGGGTAATTAAAAAAGCTCGTGGAGGAAAAGAAAAATTCTGAACGCTCCACAAACCCCCTTTTTAACAAAATAAAAACTTTAACCTAAAGTTTGATATTGTTTTGGGCTGCCTTGGGTGTTCAAGCAAGAAAGAAGGAAGACAACAAAAAGGTTACACATATAAAGTTTTGTTTAATGTTAGCTATAAAATGAAGGATAAAAAAAATATATGAAAACTTATTATTTTTGTATATTACAAAATTTTTGCATGCAACTTAAATGTTTTTTAACAAAAGAAAATATATAATGATGATATTGACGAAAATAGAAAAAAAAACTTAGTAAAAATAAGAAAAAGAAAAATACTACAAAATATGCTAGATTAACATAAAAAATATATCAATATTTAGGAAATAAAAGCATGTGAGAGAGTGCTCACCAAAAAAACAGTTCCTCTCAGTTGTTAGGTCGGCTTGCCCGAGCCCCCCTGCCTTGGAAGCACAATTTCGTCTGTCCTCGACGAACTTCCTGGAATCTTCAGATGAAGCACAATTCGTTGCTCTTGACGTACTCCAACCACTATGCGAATCTCTCAACGATTCGTCTCGGCTTCACCTTTCTTTGAGATGTCAGCCACTCAGTCCCTTCTCAGACCGCTTGTATGGTCGTTTATGGAAGATGGACGAAGATCCCGGAGCTCCTCTTGGGCAAGCCCCCGCGAGGATTTTTTCTTGTCTTGTCGGCACAACTGTGACACCAACTCTGGCGCCCGCGCCCTGACCTTTTTGACCCCTCCGCCCCTCCAATTGGTCGGTGGGTACTTTGGACGGTCCATCCGGCCGGTGGACGCTTACATTCTCTCGGCAAGGGGGGGCCGGTGTGTGAAAAGAGGAGAAGAAACAGCAAAAAAATAGATTCCCCTTCGCTGAGGGGTCAGACACACAAAAAAACAAAAATATGAAAAAATAGTTGTAATATTTACATATATACATACAATATTCCATGAGTTCTAACATACCCCCACCTTTTCTTTGTGTGAAAACACAAAAAAAAAAACAAGGAAATGTGCTCTCTCTTTCTTTTGTCACTGATTCAAAACATTCACGTCCGGATCTTGTTTTGATCGTTAGAGGTTTTTTTATCCCCAGACACCTTTTCAGGAGTTTCCTAAGAGGAAATCTCAAGGGGAAACAGTCTCTGTACAGGGCGTAGCCATTCGCCTGTTGATGTCTTGACTCTGGCAACCCTGTTCACCCCATCTTTCCCCAAGTAAAGTTTTATTATTTTTCCAACAGGCCAGAGAATTCTTTTAGTGTTGTCCTGGCCTATAAGGACTAAATCCCCTTCTTTTATGCATCGCTCCCTTTTATTTTCGGCCCGTTGCATCAGTACCCCCAAATATTCCTTGCGGAATCTCTGTTTGAGTTCCTCATTTAGTTTACTCAAAATCTTGTATTTTCTGGTGAAATAATTCACTCTTATTTTCTCTAGCTCCGGAAACTCATTGTTTGCGTTAGTCTGCAGAAACATTTGAGATGTCAAGGGAATGAGGTCTTGGTCATCTTCCGATATATATGAAAGAGCTCTATTGTTGATAATACTCTCTACCTCACATAAAGCAGTCTCAAGTTGTACATAATTCAATTTACTAAATCCGAGCATACGAACCAATAAACTCTTAACAACCCTTACTAATCTCTCCCAAAACCCTCCCCACCAAGGCGCTGAGGGAGGGATAAAAATCCATTGGATTCTTTTTACACTCGATTCCCTTTCAATCTCCCCCCAATCCAAGCGTTTAAGTAATTCGTTTGTTTTTGAGAAATTTGTCCCGTTATCACTATATATTTTTCCGGGACGTCCACGCCGACAAATGAATCTTTTTAGAGCTAACAAAAAAGTGTTTGCCTCTAATGTTCTCACAATCTCTAGGTGGACAGCTCTGTAAACAGCACAGGTAAACAAGGCCACCCAAACCTTGCTGCCACCTTTAAGATATAGCGGTCCCAACAGATCCACACCTGTCACCTCGAAGGGTTTGCCTAACCCTATTCTATTAGTCGGCAAAGCCGCGCCAGAAGTCTGAATAGGTTTCTGATTATGCCTCCTACATATCACACATTTCCCAATTATTTGTTTAATCAATCTGCGACCACCAATGATCCAGAATTTCTCTCTCAATTGTGAAAGAATGAATTGGGCCCCTCCATGCCCATTTTGTTGGTGTATTTCACGAACCATCTGTTCCACCAAAGGATGATTACGAGGTAGTAAAATAGGTCGTTTAAACACTTCTGAATCTTGTCCATGTAGCAGCTTCGTCTCAACGCACCACAAACCTTCGACGGATTTAATAGTCTTTAATCCATTTTTCGGAGCCTGATTTCCTGGGAAAGTCTCTTGTTGAACCAATTTCAACAGCTTCCTTTCGGCCCTTTCTAACTCTATTACTTTCAAATTTCCCCTTTCAGTGGGTATTCTTCTCGCATTGTCCAAGAATCTTAAAACCCAAGCCATAATCCTAATGTTTAGGCTATACTTGGATCTCCTATCTAGGAACCATCGATTTGCCTCGACAATGAGAGTGATGTAGGCCTGTAAGGTTTTTCTTTTTTCTTTGATGATCTCTTCCTCATCAATAGTCGGTTCAAAACTAGGCCAACTCTCCTTTTCCCCTTTGAGCCATTCAGGACCATCCCACCAGTTGGTTGAGACAAATTGTACGATAGAGCACCCTCGAGAAGGCAAATCCGCTGGATTAAATTTTCCGTAAACAAACTTCCAGTTCTCATTATTGACAGTGTCTCGTATTTCCTGTACTCGGTTTCTTACAAACACATTCCACTCATTTTTTCTCTTGAGCCAAGCCATAACGGTTGAGGAATCGGTCCATAAAGTAACAGGGCAACTATTTGTTAAGGCAGTCGAAATAGATTTAACAAGATCAGCTCCTAAAACGCAGGCCAAGAGTTCTAACCGAGGAATGGTTACCCTCTTGGTTGGCGCAAGCCTAGATTTGCTCCAAAGCAGAGACAAATGTACTCCCCCCTGCACTTCACTTCTCATATATGCCACTGCTGCATAAGCTGATTTACTGGCATCGCAGAAAACGTGTATTTCATTCTTATTAGTTTGATCAAACCAAATATGCCTGGGAATTTTGATTTGACTTAATAGACCAATTTGGGAGTACCATGTTCTAAACTCCCGATCCATATCTTCGGGTAATTGAGAATCCCATCCAATTTTCAACTCCCAGGACCTCTGTAATAATAGTTTAGGAGGCAAAAATATAGGACTATAAACTCCCAAAGGATCAAAAACTTGCTGAATTTTAGAAAGGATAATCCTCTTGGTTAGTCTTCGGGGGAGATCCTTTTCAATAGAAACATCACAATTAAGTACATCTTCTACTTTGTCGCACACAAGTCCCAACACCTTGGTAGTAGTTCCTTTTTCCTCCTTTGAATTACTCACTGGTAAATTAAATTCCCACTCACGTAAGTCCATTTTTGCCATTTCCATGATATTGACAGCTGTATTCTGGAATTGTTGGACCTCCTCCTGAGAGGAGAGGGATGTTACCAAATTATCCATATAAAAGGATCTCGCCATAGTCTTTGCGATTTCAGCTGCCGGACCTTGTACAGAATTCAGATGATGATCAATAACTGCACCCAAGATGAATGGACTACAGTTAAGCCCAAATACCACACGTTTATGTCTAAAAACGGTTAACTTCATAGGGTCAGTTTGATCCCACCAAAGGAAGAGAAGAAAGTCCTGGTCTTGAAGCTGCACTGTAATCATCTGAAATGCCTTTCGAATATCGGCTAGAACACCAATACCCTTTTCTCTAAACCTAATTAATATTTCAGGTATTTTTTCCAAAAGGTTAGGTCCCTTTTCTAGATAGTCATTCAGAGAAAGACCATTATACGACCTGCAGGAGGCATCGAAAACAGGACGAAGAGGCGTCGTCCTACTTTCAGCCTTGAACACCGGCCTATGCGGTAAATAATGGCCCTTCTTTTGAGGCCTATTCTCCTCTATCCTCTCAATTAGGCCCTCTCTCTCCCATTCTTGAAGAATAGTAGAATATTCAATAACCATTTTCTCCTTCCTTAACTTACTAGTGCATGCTTCCAATCTCCTCTGCGCTATTTCTAAATTCGAGGGTATATTATTTCTCTCGCATTTCCACGGTAGCGCGACTGAATATCGTTGATCTTCATCCCTCTTTATATTTTTTATAAAATGTTCCCTTAGTTCAGTTTCCCTTTTATTTTTTGAGGCAACTTCGATGGGATCTTGGATTCCCAAGACATCCAGCTCCCAAAGATCCTTCAAGTTGTTCCCTGCAACCAACATATTCAATGCAATTTGGACCTTATCCTCCTTACACACCACCGGAGATTGCCCCATAAGCGTCCATCCTAATTTGGTCTCTACGGCAGTTAGGTCCTCTCCTAGATGGACGACCTTCCCGGTCAGTAATTGTCCAAGGTAGTCACTACCTATTAAAATGTCTATTTCCTCATTTCTAAAATTTGACGGGTGAATATAGATCCTTTTCCGTTTTAATTTGTATAACAAACGTCCTCTTGGAATCGGCGGTATCCTTGCACAAATATCTGGTTGATCGAGGGCGACTATGTCTACATCAATTTTATTGGTTAGACTTTCCAGTTTCAAAACACATTTCCCATGCAACGCCTCCTTCATATTTCCTCCCCCGAAAAGAGATTTTTCCAAACTTATCTCTCCTATTTTGTTTAAACCCAGTTTTTCGACAATTGATCTCTTTATATAGGAGTAGTGACTTCCAGTGTCAAATAACACTTTTACTTCTTTAGTCTCTTTAGCCCCTTTCAATTTCGCCACGGAAGTCATTAGTAAGATGTCATTGGCACATGTTCGCGCAGACATATTAACACCCGTGCATGTTGCATTTCCTTCATTTACAACCTTAGATTTTTCGCCTTTGAAACTATTGTTCCCTCCTTGCTTCAAAGCAATTTTATTGCAAAAGATATCTAGATGATCTTTTCCGCAATTTCTACATTTTATGTCTGCTCGGCATTCCCTTTTCAGATGGTTACCCTTTAGACACTTAAAGCAGACTCTAGCCTCCTTTATCCTTTGATCCCTCTCGCTAGGTGTAAGACGCGAGGCAACAAAACATTCACTACTCAGGTGATTATCCCTCTGGCAGAATATGCATTTTCTCTTAAATGCGCTGCCGAATAAATTGGAGACAGTGGGCGGTGTCTTCCGAGGAGTCTTTAGTTGAGAACCTGTAGCCCTCATTGAGCAATTACCCTCAAAATTCTCCTTAGCAAATGCCATTCGCTCAGCACCCTTCACCTCATCCCGAAGGAAGTCCATCAGAGCCTGAAGTCTACCGCTGGCATCGCTCTTATCTCCATTTTCCGCTCCTTCTTCTTTTATACCATAGCCCACAGCAGGATTCCTCTGCCACACCTGAATAATGTCCAATGGCAGACTCGACTCAACCAATGGGTAGAGAAACACGCCTGCCATATCCGTGTTAACACCCAGTGATTCTAGGTTCTTTAAGTGAGCCGTTAGATCATCGTAGATCTCGTCAAGAGGAAGGTTTTCTTTCCTTGCATTAGAAACAACCAGTTTCAACAGTCTCCTTATGTAGTGTTCTATAAGAAGGTTCTTATCTCCGAATCGATCTTTTAGGGCTTGTATTACCTTGGGATAATTATCTTCAGTTATAGGGTAACTGCACACAAGACGTTGAGCTCTGGATCCCTCGACTACCGCTTGTAGCAGATAGTGAAATTTATCTACATCCCCCAGAGTTTCATCGTCATTGATTTTACTAAATTGCCCCCACCATGAGAGCCAATCCTCTAGGTTGCCCTTAAATTTTGGTAGCTCCACTTTTGGCAACCTAATAGTTCTTTTAGATTCGGTATTTACAACCGAATTCGCCGCGGACTCCACCAATGAGCCGTCGACCCTATCCCTCGCGGTTTCACACCGAGACAAATATTTATTTTCTATGTCAAACATCCCTTGAACATAGTTTTCACAACCCTCGAATTCTTCTTCGATTTTGACCTCCGTTATGGTTTCATTCTCCAGAAGGAGCCCATGATACCTTGAATCAATTTCACTTATTTCCTTAGAGAGAGCACAAATTCGGTTATATTTAGCTCTATATTTTTCTGTATCGAAATCTGGCTTTTCTATTTCAGCCCAAAACTCGGTGGACAGCCGAGTAAAAATAGCTCTTTTGGGGGCTCTAGCCCTTTTTAAGATATCAATATTCTGCATTATTTACTATATAATTTTTTCTCGAGACCTTTCTTTTTTTTTTTCCTTTTCTCGATTTTGACCAGCCAATGCAGCCCTCCCGGGGACGCCAAAAAATATAATGTTAAGAACGGGGTAATTAAAAAAGCTCGTGGAGGAAAAGAAAAATTCTGAACGCTCCACAAACCCCCTTTTTAACAAAATAAAAACTTTAACCTAAAGTTTGATATTGTTTTGGGCTGCCTTGGGTGTTCAAGCAAGAAAAAAGGAAGACAACAAAAAGGTTACACATATAAAGTTTTGTTTAATGTTAGCTATAAAATGAAGGATAAAAAAAATATATGAAAACTTATTATTTTTGTATATAAAAAATTTTTGCATGCAACTTAAATGTTTTTTAACAAAAGAAAATATATAATGATGATATTGACGAAAATAGAAAAAAAACTTAGTAAAAATAAGAAAAAGAAAAATACTACAAAATATGCTAGATTAACATAAAACATATATCAATTTTTAGGAAATAAAAGCATGTGAGAGAGTGCTCACCAAAAAAACAGTTCCTCTCAGTTGTTAGGTCGGCTTGCCCGAGCCTCCCTGCCTTGGAAGCACAATTTCGTCTGTCCTCGACGAACTTCCTGGAATCTTCAGATGAAGCACAATTCGTTGCTCTTGACGTACTCCAACCACTATGCGAATCTCTCAACGATTCGTCTCGGCTTCACCTTTCTTTGAGATGTCAGCCACTCAGTCCCTTCTCAGACCGCTTGTATGGTCGTTTATGGAAGATGGACGAAGATCCCGGAGCTCCTCTTGGGCAAGCCCCCGCGAGGATTTTTTCTTGTCTTGTCGGCACAACTGTGACACCAACTCTGGCGCCCGCGCCCTGACCTTTTTGACCCCTCCGCCCCTCCAATTGGTCGGTGGGTACTTTGGACGGTCCATCCGGCCGGTGGACGCTTACATTCTCTCGGCAAGGGGGGGCCGGTGTGTGAAAAGAGGAGAAGAAACAGCAAAAAATAGATTCCCCTTCGCTGAGGGGTCAGACACACAAAAAAAACAAAAATATGAAAAAATAGTTGTAATATTTACATATATACATACAATATTCCATGAGTTCTAACACATTTGGTTTAAGAAATTATAATCCATTATCACTCCTTGTAGACCACGCTTTGAAAAACAACCACACACTGGAATTTGATAATAAACAGATTTTTTATACCAAAACATAAATGAAAAACATTGCCGATTAAATTTGGAAATGTGGACCTCCGCAGAAGACAAAGATAGTATAAATAGGAAAATTGAACTGCCAGAGATATATTCACAATTTAGATCGTCATAAAATAGTTAAGTTTTATTTTTCATTTTGATACTTCAAATTCCCGATATTTTAGGTCTATATTTTGTTAATTTTAAAGGGAGAGGTACACATTCAGAAGCACTTAAAAATGTTTTAATGCTTAAAACGCATTTTTCTTTTTATATATCTTTCTTTAAATTTATGTAACAGCGTTTAAGTTTATTTCAAATGCAATCACACGCTTATTTTATATATTTGTATTTATATATATTGATATTTCAATGTCTTCAAAGTTTTATTCTTGTGATATCATTAAAAAATATATATTTTCCCATTTTTTATTATATTTTATTTCAAATTTCACAATTTTTTATTTAAATTTATTTTTAAGAATTTTAACTTAACCAACTTTTCAAATATTTCTTGCGGTTTGTGTTTTCGATAAAAAAAATTTAGTTCAACATTTCTTTAAAAAATAATTTGTTTTTTATTTTATTTTTTATACGAAAAATCTTTTTACACATTGTACAAATAATTATAAATATAAAATAGGCGTTATTGTTAAATTTCAAAATATTCACACCTATATTTTACAAATTTTATTTTGTCCATAATGTAATATGTTTTGTTTATACTTATTATTGATGAAAGATATATTTTATAAAAAGGACTTATTTTATTTATCTTAAGTGAACAACGTGCAGCATATTAATAATGTAAAGCTAGATGTATATTACATATTTATAAAAAAAACAATGTTGGTCGATGGTCAAATATATTTAATCATATTATATTATATTACATCTCCTTCCATAAGATTTGAAACGGAATAAAAAAGCATACATATTAATAAGTAAGTCTGTTAGGTGTCTTTACAAGTCTTCCCGATCTTGTTCTGACTTCAGTGGGTTTCTCAGGATCACTGCATTCTATTTCTGGAGGTTGAAGACTAGTGTCTGGCTGACTTGGTCCTGGTATTGCTTCTGGCCGAAACTGAACAGCTTTAGGCGAGTAAAGATCTTTCGAATTTCTTCTTATCACCTCTCCATGCGGCGATTCGACAAAATACGATCTCGGTGTATCTGCAACATCTTTGATTGTTGTTGGTATCCAATCATTCCTTCCGGTGTTCAAATAAACAAAATCATCTTTTTGCATTTTACAATGCTCTTTAGATCCTCTATCATAATATCATTTTTGAACAATTTGTCTTTCCCTCCATCTATTCTGAACTTTCTTAATGCTTATCTTTCTTGGCTTAAGATAACTGTTTGTATATGGTAATTTAGTTCTGGTATCTCTACCAAAAAGTAGTGCTGCGGGGAACTCCACTCCATAAATCTTTGTTGATCTAAAATTGAAAAGTGCCAAAAAAGGATCTTCATCAGCTTGTCTTGCCTTTTTAATCAAATATTTAATTGTTTGGACCTTTCTTTCTACTAGACCATTAGATTTCGGATGCAATGGACTCGATGTTGTATGCTTAAAATCCCAATCTTTTTCAAACTTTTTGAACATATAGTTGTTAAATTTTGAGGTCCATTATCAGACATTATTTTCTGAGGTATGCCATATCTTGCAAATAAAGATTTTAATTTTATCACAGTTTCTGTTTTAGTATCTGTTAGACGTGCAATTTCTGGAAATTTTGAAAAGTAATCCACCATGCTAAGATACTTCTCCCCATAGAGTTCAAACAAATCAATTCCCACTTTTTTTCCAAGGAAGATCTTCAACTGGATGAGGAATGAGTGGGTCTTTTTCTTGTGATCTTCTGTTTCAAATACATATTTCACACTTTGAAATCAAATCTTCGATTTGCTTATTTATTCCTGGCCAAAAATTTGATTGTCTGGCTCTTATTTTGCATTTACCCATACCTAGGTGAACTTCATTTTTTATTTGCAACATTGTTTTCCTCAAGCTTGAAGGTACCACAACTGTGCAACCTTTCATGACTAATTCATTCAGAATATATAGTTCTTCTTTATAATTCCAGTATGGAACACATTCATATGGAATGTCATTTTTGTTTGGCCATCAATTAATTATTAATTTTTTCAGCTCTGTGAAAGTTTTATCCTGCTCTGTTGCTTCTTTCATTTATTTTATCTTTTTGGTGAGACTGATAAAGGTTCTTGAACAAGACATATTTTTGCCTCTAACTCCTGATCAATTTCCTCTTCCTCCTGCAAAAATGCTCTAGAAAGGCAATCTGCAATCACAAGTTCTTTACCTGGGTTATATTTTATTTCAATGTCAAACTTTTGAAGTCTAAGCATAAATCTTTGTATTCTTGGTGTTTTTGATATAATGGCCTTTTAAAGATTGTTTCAAATGGCTTATGGTCTGTTTCAAATATTGGTTTTTTTTCCCATCATGAATTGATAGAATTTTTCACATCCGAATACAATTGCCAAGGCCTCTTTTTCTATTTGCGCATAATTTATTTCCGTTTGATTCATTGCTTTTGATGTGAAAGCTATTGGATTGTATTCTTGAAGTAGTACAGCTCCCATGCCATCTTTAGAAGCATCTACAGATAATTTAAAGTAGGATTTTGAGGAATCACTACTTTCAATTCTATGAAAACCTTATTTTGATAACTACTTTCTTTTTTGAGTAAAATTCTCAAAACTGCAGTTAATGTTGATAGATTAGGAATGAACCTTCCAAGATATTTGTTGATATTAGTTTATTCTTCGGTACTGGCATTTCCTTGATGGCCCTAACTTTTTCTTCATCTGGTCTATATCCATTAGAGGTCAATATATGACCAAGATATTTTATTTCAGTTTTTAAAAATTGACTTTTTCTTTGTTGAATTTTAAGTTAATATCTCTTGCTCTTTTGAGAACTTTTTCCAAATTATTATTATGTTCTTCTAAACTGGCTCCGAATACCAAGAAATAATCAAAATACATTTCGGTACCCTCAATATCTTCAAAATATTCCTTAATTCTCTTCTGAAATACTTCTGGGGCAGAAGATAAACCAAAAGGCAATGTTAAAAATTTATATCTCTCAAATGGAGTTATGAAAGTGGTCAAATCTGTACTATCCGGATGTAACTTAATTTGCCAAAAGCCATTTCTAGCATCCAAAACTGAAAAATATTTTGCATTTTTAAGCTTAGGAAGTATTTCATTTAATGTCGGAAGCTGAAAATGTTCTCTGTTTATAACTTTATTGAGTTCAGTTGGATCCAAACAAATTCGAAGTTTATCATTTGGTTTCTTCACCAAAGTGAAAGAATTTACCCATTCTGTATGTCCATCTACTTCTTGAATTATTCTCATTCTTTTCATTATTTGAAGTTCCTCCTCAAACATTTCATGTAATGCAAATGGCACTTTTCTAATCGCTTTTCTAATTAAAAAAGATATCTTTCATACGTTGTATTTTTTAATGGATCGCAATAGTCCTCAATTTTTTCAGAATAATATATAGATTATATTTTCCTCTTCCTTATCAAATTTGAAGTTATTATAAATATATATTGCATTTTCACCTGCTATAATATATTTTTAAATATGGCGGTCTTTGTGTTATCCTTTTTTTCGTTTAAGACTGACGCTTCCAAATAAATTTCAAATCGTTTTTTGAATCGCTTACAGTTTTCAGACAAATTACCAAGTATTTCTAATTCCTTAGGAGATTTTAAATCCATTATTTTTACTATTGGAAAAATAATCTTTTACTTACGATTACTTTCTTCAAAGTTTCATTGGCATTCCTTCAAACTGGCTTTTTCTTTTAGCTGGCTGTCGACTGCGCCATGTAATATGTTTTGTTTATACTTATTATTGATGAAAGGTATATTTTTATATAAAATACTTATTTTATTTATCTTAAGTGAACAACGTGCAACATATTAATAATGTAAAGTTAGATGTATTAAAATATACAAGTATCAGAGTCATCAATTCTATTATCGTTTGTTTTTGTGAATGGAATAAATACCCAAATATGGCCATTTCTTATAAGCATCGGTGGTTCAGTGGTAGAATGCTCGCCTGCCACGCGGGCGGCTCGGGTCGATTCCCGGCCGATGCATTTTTTTTTTTGAAAATTTTTAAAACTCATTTATATTATTATCTCTATATATATATAAAAGTCAGCGTATGTATGTATGTATGTTTGTCAACTATACACGTCCACAATACATAACTAATCTGACTGAAATTTTAACAGTATATAAAGTAGAATATGGAAAAACTCTTAGTGAAAATTTCAGGTCTCTATACCGAATATCCGTCGTGTTATTTGCAAATTTGCTCTTTCGCTCGCGCCTCTAGCGGTGAAAATGGGGGGGTAATACCAGCTGACCTAATGTACATGTAAAGTTTGGAGCGGGACGTTTCACAAGAGTGAAATCCACGGCTCCAATTTATAATTGTAACGAATAGTATTAGAATAAAAACATTTAATCGGGTAAAACCCGGGCGTTGCCCGGGTCATGCTAGTATTACATATTTATAAAAAAAAACAATGTTGGTCGATGGTCAAATATATTTAAACATATTATATCATATTACACCTAATATAAATATATATATCAATTTTTTTCTCCCCATTGAATATACCAGAATATTTTAAAAACTTAATTCTGTTGACGTTATGTGGCGCTGAGTTTGTTGTTGACACACATTAAATATGTTATAACACCTTGAAAAAGGTTGGCGTTCAGCCAACTGAAATATTGGTAAAATAAATGATATTTTGATCCAATATATGCCTTTTTAATTAAATATATATATAGTATATATTAAACTGTATAATAATGACACTTTTAGTATGTGTCACATATCTTCCAATTAGTTAGAGCCGATACTTCCGATCATACCCTTCTATTAAAATGTACACTGTTCCTATTTGCTCTTACCCCCATATTTTGTATATATGCTATATTTTTATTAATATAACCTGTTCACCCTTATTTGTAATATGATGCACTAGCGCGCCATCTTTTATCAAAATCCAAAACTATTTTAAACGCGTAAGATTATTTTTTAAAATTAAACAATTTATACTGCCCTTACTGCAGGGAGTGCCCTTACTATTTTATGATGGGCAAAGCTCGATTATATATCTTCTTCATTAAGTTGAAAATTTTATTCTTCCGGGTATAAGAGAAGATAAAGGGATATTAAAAGAAACTTATCTCTCGAAGCCTAATATTTTCACCTTGATATTGACACATTGGATTATTTTATTGACATATTATTCTTTCTCGAAGCTTATAATAGAGGTTTCTTAAATATTATAGGAACATATATTGATGCAAAACGGTTCAATACAATATCAGGGCGCTATGGAAAAGTAAATTTGAGTAAGCATTGAGAGAAGTCACCACAGATGAGCCGAGCCCTCCAATATTTTTAGTATTTTAGTGAGGACACACACACAGAAAGATACACACCCTATAATATTGTTCAATTTGAATTCTAAAAATGAAACCTCCACGCTAAATGGTTTACATGCAAAAATACATAATAGATTGGCCACGAGATATTAGTTCATATTTTATGGTCATTTTTAAAATCAAAGCTTCCATTAACATTACTTATATACATTCATGGGAAATAATATTTTTCAAAGAAACACATTAACTTTAGAAACTATCTAATTCTAGTCTGAAAATAAATTCAAGGCTCTACAAATTCAAATTTGAATTTAATATTCTCTCAGCTTCTGTCTGTAATATTGTTTCTCTACGTCCTTCTTTCCGTACTTTTATGAGAAAATTTGTAATACCTTTCAGGGCAATGTGTATGAATTAAATATTGTTGAAAAAAAAAAGAAAATCACAAATTTTATCAATAGATGACATTTGAATTTATAATTGTAACTTTAAAAATAAAAATGGCATATCCTGACCAGGTTCGCATGGGATTTATAGAAGGCAGAGCGCCATCTAGTGGAACAAAAATAGAATAAACTTTATTTAAATTGTTCCGTGATATTTGGCCAACCCAATTTCTTGATAAATCAGGAAAAGCTAAACACGATTGCGTTACGGGCTGTTGGTCCTCGTCAGCGTGGTGCAGGGTGTACCTCTATGACCAAAATTTGGTCTTAGAGACTTCCTGAGAAATCAAGAAATGGCTATTTAAGGTCAATTTTGCGTAAATACGCTTTTCATGTGCAAAACAAACAAAAAAAAAACAATAGATAATGAAAATATAAAAAGGTCAGGTGTTGATATTAAAAATAATAATGACATTTTTATTTTTTTATTGTTTATTGTTTTTCACAATTGTAACTTTATATGGTCTATTATTTGAATCGATAAGAACAAGAATTTTGTCAACCTGACCAGATACTATAGAGGTGTCTCGAGAAATAGCCGAAAAGTTGTGGAGAAATCGACCTGGTAGCCATGTCTTTCCAAGGTGAAGTGAAATATCATTATTTATAATGTGTGTGTTATATATTTATATTGACATTAAAATTTATAGTTAAATCAATAATCCCTCGTTTCAATTACAAGGTGAAAATATAATACTCCGGGGATACGTTTCTTTAAATTTAAATCTATCCCCGGATATTTTCACACTCACCTTGACATTCAAATTTATATTTTCTATTTAGTTGGAATTTTCCGAGAGGATAGTGATCTATAATTAAAAAGGCCAACCCTCCAGTTAAAATAGACGCTAAAACTAAGCGTTATCGACCGTCTCCAAAACCTCGCGTTAGCGAAAAAGCCACAGCATCAGCTTTGGCAAATTAAGTAAAATGTTAATTGTTTATAGATATTGAATAATATATATAACTAGCGCCGATTTCTTGTTCTGAGAATGGTTTTAAAGCTGCAATTAGAACCATATATATGTTTTTTGTGTGTCTTTTTTTATTAAAATTTATATTATATCTATTTTTTATCATTATATATATAAGTATTATATATATATTATACTTTATAAAATTTCAATGGAGTTATTTATTATATAGAGAACTACGAATTGTTTAGTATCTTCTGAGGGGATAGCTAAAATCTGCTTAATAAACTATATTTTAAAAACAAAAAAAGGCATTTCCTGACCGCTCACATGCGCATTTTAAATAGCAGAGCGCCTTCAAGTGTAAAAAAATCAAATAAACTTTGATTCAACTTGTTTCGTGATATTTGCCCAACTCATTTTTTTTTATAAATAAAAAAAACCAACTACATACTCGTCAGCGTGGTGCAGGCTATACGTCTACGACCAAATTTTGTTTCCTAGAGACATCCTGAGGAAACAAGAAATAGGTATTTAAAGCCAAATATTCGTAAATACGCTTTTCATCTGAAAAAAAAAAAAGAATGAAAACCTGTATGAATTTTATATAAGTCAAGGAAAAGCTGACACGGGGGAGGTGTAAGGTGCCTATATGTGATAGTTTATTCAATTTATTTGGAACCGATAACATCGAACACATATAACCAATCAACTTGCTGGTAATTACCTGGAAATGGGCGAGACTGGCTGGATATCTGCGAAACGATAGGTTTAAATAGGGTTATTTTGATCGTTTAAGTCATCGCTGCTCATTGCCTTAGCTAGCTAGCTATAGGAATTAAAATAACTAGCCTGTAATTATTTTCCCAGAAATTGACCTCACACCCTTGGTAAATCAAGACAATACACCATTTGTCATTCAGGCTCTGAGTATCGTCAGCGTGGTGCAAGCTGTTCCTAAGCCACACAAATAACTAGTCCTAGAGGCCGTTTTATTTGATAAAGTAACTTCCAGTTTTACGGTCAGAAAATATCTTTTTCTAATTATACCAACGAATCGGGTAGATTTACCTTATGTTCTATTTTACAAAAATGTAAAAGGTCGATGTAATTAGTAACATTTCTATTCAAAAAACAATTCAAACTTTTTAAATTAAATATATTATATAATTGTGATTTATCGTGCTATATCCCCGGTATAGTATTAAAATAGAAGTTTCCACAACACAATAGAGACAGGTTTCATTTTAAAATGGCTAGCTTACAATCCACAGGGCTTTCCTCAAGCTATCACCTAAGGCCACTCTCCTTGGCATTGATAAAGGACTGGGGAAGATCCTCGAAAGCTTGCCTACACCAAGCAAGTGTTTAAAACATTTGGTTTCCTTTATTTCACCTTATATATTAGAAAATTAAGCTGCATTGATAGGATGGACTATATTTGAAGAGATAATACTAAAACTAAAAAAAGGTAAAATATGTTAATGATTATTGGCTCTGAGGCGTTCAAAAATTCTAAAACGTTATTTAATGAACAAATAATCACAATTGCCAATATAAATAGTTCCACTATAGATGTAAAAGAGATGTCTGAAGCCTTATCGTTAAGTAGTTGATGCCATGTCAGCACAGAGGTCAAGTGGGTCGAGGGGATGTAGGTTAAGTGGCCAACTCAGATCATATTTCTATACCGTTTAAACACTAACTAGAAATATAGGCCTGTCGCATAGGCTACAGAGCATTTTATAATGAAAGTATTCGTCAAAGAAAAACATGCATTATATTGAGATGCATTATTTATAATTGTTTGCAATACTGCTTTCCTCAAAGCTTATGTCCATAGTTCATCTAAAATACCCATTCCAAGAGTCTAGCATTATTCACTATAAAAGGAAGATCTAAAAATGCAATATAACAACGGTATGGTAGATTAAACTAGAGAAACCGCTGGGAGGGTTCACCACTGATGAGCCAAGCCATCCTATTAATTTTTCCATTGCAGTAAGGACAGTAGAAATTGTTCATTTTTAAAAAGAATCATACGCGTCTATATTAGTTTCGAATTTTGATAACAGATGGCACGCTAATGCATCATAAAGGGTATTTATGACCCTGAATAATCATATTTACGAGTATTTTAGCTAATCCTCGGGCTCTTATCTAACTTCTTTATATAGGTAAAATTTGTGGATCTATTCAGAATTTGACTAACTTGAGTGATTCTGGCTCTAATAACTATTTTTAAAACTATTAAATGGATATGTATTTGGCTT
Organism: Cordylochernes scorpioides; assembly: GCA_030710605.1. Lineage (NCBI taxonomy): Eukaryota > Metazoa > Arthropoda > Arachnida > Pseudoscorpiones > Chernetidae > Cordylochernes > Cordylochernes scorpioides. The sequence continues at coordinate 39,071,429 of CP092872.1, read as the reverse complement.
TTCCTGATTTATTAAGAAAATTGGTTAGCCAAATACATATTATGAAAGAAACCTAAATCACACACATATACAGCTTTATTAAGACCACCGGTATTATACAGATTCACCACAGGAAAGAAAAATAAACAAACTTAATCAACTTTATTATGTCTTTTATCTAAAACGTGTTTTTGAGCGGTTAGAAAAAGTATTTTTTTTTTTAATATTTAATGTCCACCATGGCCGTTTCTTTTTTTCTTACTTTTTGACATAAATATTGTAATTTTGTTGTGCCAAGGTTTATTTTAGTAAGTCATGTTGAGGTCATTGTAGGTTGGGGTTGGGTAAAGCTGCTTATATTATATGAGCCTAGCTGCTGCTTCTAAAATTTGACTTTCCATGTTTTTTAAAGTATAAATGTTCTTTATTTTCCATTACATTTTACGTTTTTATCCTTATTCCTCTCTCTCCTCTTTCGCCCAACAGTTCTGAGCAAATTTATCAGTGATTCATAAACAAAGATTATTAATAAGAACTGTATAATTAAAAATTGGCAATACCAATGCAAAATACGTAAGAGGCTATTTTAGACCATTGTTTTGTTCAGATATATAATTATCATCACGCGGAAAAAATTTCAATTAAACATTTTCTATCTCTGGTGGAATTGTCGCGCTATGGACGGTCGCCTTTACCTGCCAACTCAATTATATGTACTGTAAGTGTACATCATTTCATTCCAATAATTTGAACTATATATATAACAAAAATAATGATACATTGTAAAATTAGAGGTAATGTTATATATTTTATAAAAAAGCTATCTATTTTTTTTCATTATAAGGCGGATTTAGCTTACTATTCTGACACAATGCGCCTAATCATAATGTAATATACTCCACATATGTAAATAAATATAAGAATATTTTCTAAATATGTTATATATAATATAAAATCAAAATATCATCCCCATTTATTGTAACTTGTGTATGGAAACAATAAAGTTAAAGGAAATAGACGTTACAGCCTGCCGCCATATCACTTTGCATACCAGACTTGAAAGGTCAACATTTGATCCAGGTCGAGAACACCCCGGCTATAAGAAGAGCCTGGGGACCTGATAAAGACAGTAGGGATTAGATATCAAACAAAGACGCGCTGAAGCCAATCTTATTACTTGGGTCAACACACCGCTATTCTGTATCGTAGTCTTCCTTGCCACTTCTAACCTATGGAATGTTTTATTCTCTTCTCGCTATTTTATTGACTCATAAATATTGCATGGGGATGGTATATATATATATAAGAATCACCTCTGCCTTTAAAATGCGTTGTTTCAAGTGAAGGTGTATTTTGTTGTAAATATATATTTATTTCTAGAGTTGCCGATCCTAGTAGAACTTTCAAATGTGAAATATAAATATTCCTATTCACATATCAAGTTATGACAATTCCTACAAAGATGGCAAGGATATAATATATGTATTTTGTTATAGAGCTCATCAGTGACAAAGCCTCTCAGCGGTGTCACTAATAAATTGAATTATAGGCGGTTTCACCACTACTAATAGCCAAACCCTCAAAATTTAGCTCTCTGCCTAATGTAATATTAATTTATAGAAGATAAATTAGGAGTATTTACATGTTTCATCAGATAAACGACACTTGTATACTTGATGGTTAGGAATACGTACAGTTTGAAAGAAAAAAATATATATAGAAATTTTGCCCGGAGGAAATTTATCTATAAAACATAAGGCGCCTCTCCCGTTAAATTAAACGTTAAACCTATACGCCATCTGTTGACGGGAGAAGCATCCTATATTATGAAACATTTTGAAGAGATAGAAATTATCAAATGATTTCGGAATACATGTGTATTATGGTATGGTTTACAGTCGTGTCATTTTTTGGATATATAATAAAAATGTTTAAATTATAATTTACTTTAATTGTGCTAGAGAAACAATTCAAGAATAAACCTGAATTTCGATATGAGGGATAAATTAAAACAAAAACGTAAACTAGCATTTTCATAATAACAAAAGACTTGGGTCAGCTAAAAAGAAAACAACAACAACAAAATATTTATTCAGGGTGAAGTCACACTATCTGGCGGTCGACTTTACACAGGGTTTGTTCTATAAATATAATTCAAAATAAAATGTTTATTTAACATATATATCGTTTATTTTACACTGTATAATAATTACACTTTCTATTTACTACCACCCGATGTTTTGTATATAAACTATTTGTATTTTAAACCCCTTTTTGTACATCAACTAAAATTGGTGACGTCAAAATAAAGATCCAAAGAGAGAACGGTCAGCTGTTGGCAGGGACAGAGGGGAGGACAATGCCAACGCCCATGTGGGGCCGGTCCCGAGGGACATTCTTATTGACGACCTCCCTGTAAACAGGACAAGTTTTGGCAGGGGGTTGGCAGATGTTCTAGGGGATGATTATCGGCAGTCCGCTTCAGCCTGTCTCTCTCACACAGTCTCTCCCTCCATGTCTCGGGGATAAGCATCCAAGTTTGTGTCATGGCCTCTACCTCTGTCCCGTGGGCTGTCCCCGATCACTCTCGGTGTTAACATCTAGCCCTGCCTCTGCTTCTTGTTGTCCGCGTGTGGGAAGAACACCAACACTCGCCTCACGTACACGACTGCCAGCTTATCCATACGTCGATATTTGCAACAATATTACATATATATATGTAATAATGTGTTGAGATCCTGTCGACTATCTGTAATAATGTGTTGAGGATCCTGTCGACTCTCTGTAATAATGTGTTGGGATCCTTATCTGTGATTAGGGATCCTGACGACTAGCTGTAATAATGCGTTGAGGTTTGGTAAGCCTGTTGTAGAACCTCGTCGACTCTCGCTATAAGTTGTGGCAACCGAGGGTCAAACCTGTAGTAACCGCGAGGGACAGTCAGGGGTGGAGAGTTTTCCAGTACCTCGCTGCACCTTGTAGGACCTTTAACAGTTCTCCCAAAGTACAGGCAGTCGTGGTCGAGGCAGAGTGGAAACTTGGGAATGTCCACACACACAAAACGAAGAGACACATTTGAAAGAAAGTTCCTTGAATAGATAAAAAGCGAGCCAAGAGCAAAGATGGAGATCGAGAAGTTTTCTTACTGTTTTACATCGTCGATGAGTTGGTGACAACCGGCGACACGCAGATGGGGACTTTACTGGAACTCAACTGAACTGGCTGTTGCTACGCGGCCTTTTTATACGACCGCCCTGACTAAGAGAATTGGGTCATGCACGTGTCGATGGACACCGGACACTGGCGACAGACTGTCGGGGTCCAATCTATCTTTAGAAGTCACTTGTGATTCTCTCTTTGGCTCTTAACTTAGCTTTTAATCTATTATATTTTATTTATTCATCCTCAGTACATTACATCTGGAGATACAAGGACACACGTCAATTATGCGTATAATTAGTTGTAGTTTAATTAGTTCTATATACAACATGACAAGCTTGTTATACGTATTACATAATATAGGGTTATTGGTTTAAATTATCATAGATGGGCCCCGTGAGTGAAAGGGTTTATCCGGGTTTAAGCGGGTAAAGCCTCTCTAACACAGGTAAGTAATTAGAATTTATTTTAATTAATTAAAACTGTGAGGGAAAAGGGCTATAACAAGATGTTTATTTGGCTATATCTGAAAATTATAAAAATAAAACTTATGTTTAATTTAAAAGTTATGATATTCATTATAAAAGAGAACTGTAGATAAAACCTTTGTTTGTTAAAAAATAATGATGATAAAAAATGATGTTCTAAAAGATTGTTGGCGGGCGTTGGAAAGGGTTAGGGGTTGAAGAATATGCAATTGTAAGTGTTGCACAGACAATCAAATACTTAGGTCCAGGTGCAAAGCGAGGATATAGACTCGTGCGTCTTCCTAGGCAATGTTTCACCTGTGATCCTGTATAAGGTTACAGTGCTTTGTCACAATTGTAGGGTTATTGGTTGAAAAGATGTTGAAGAAAAGAATTAATATGATTGAACGGGATGGTAGAGCCATGCGATACGTAGAATTGTTTTAGCGACAGTAGGTGGTCTGACTTGACTTGAAATCAAAGGTTAATTGTGGTCCGCTAGAGCTGAAAAAAAAATTGAAAATTGAAAAAAGTGAACGCTTTGTGCATGCGTTGGTGATGTGCTCTGCGGATGATTGAAAAAAACTTTTGAAACGTGTTCAGACCAAAAAGTCGAGACTTGTACTTCTGGGGAACGGTGTTTTCAAAGAGTTTGTTGAATTACGAAATCAAAAGAAAAATTGTCAAGCAGTACTGTCGTTTCTAGCAATGGCTGAAATAGGTAGCGAGAAAGTATAGGGAATTAGTTAAAGAATATGATTGTTGAAAACGATTGTTGTAGATGCCCGATAGTTGATGATAAACATTGTCATATAATAAAGTTATTTAAACAAAAATATAGTGAATAAAAAGATAGAAATATGATTGCGGATAACAACAGTATAAGGGGATAAAATCAAACATGTAATATACAAAAGACATAATAATGAATTAGCACAATATAAAAGATATAATAATTAGAATTAGTAATATATAAAAGATATAATAATGAATTAACAAAATATAAAAGATATAATAATTAGATAAATGTTAAGTAGTAACAAATGGAGCAAAAAATGTCTCTTTTGAAGAAAAGTTAAAAGAAAACAAAATTTATTCGTTCCTGAAAAAAAAAAAGAAAGGAACATATTCACACAATGTCTAGGTGTAGGTCCAAGATTATTGGTGTCTTTAGTTTGACCTATGGGGAGGCAATGTGGCCCTATGTCGCTTTGGTCCGGTCTGAGAAGTTGGTCTTTGCCAGATCTTCCCGATTATATTATGTGAGACCAGACGGGGAGCGATCTTGATCCCTAAAAATGATGTAGTGTAGTGGAAGATGGGGACTTTGGATACATGAAGTGTATAGTGCATGTCTTAGGCGCTAAAAAGATTGCAGAGCGTTTTATACAGTTTGGTCTGCAAAATTTTTAGGTGAGCCTACCCAAACGCCGGCTTGTTACGCTTGGGAAAAAATCATTTAAACTATTAATTTAACAGATCCTTTTTCCATGTAACATTGCGTTACCTATGGAGAAATGAGAGGTTAAATTCTTTTTTATTCCTAACGAATGAGCCGGTAATGTTGTGTTTGTTCATATTAAAAGCGTACCCAAAAGTCATATAATTGAATGATTGTTCTTTTGCGTCAAAAAAAAATTCCACACTGGGCGTGCAAACACTGTAAAAGTTGTAAAACACACGATGATAATTAAAGATATAAAGTTTAATGTTATTTTTTTCAATATTAAAATTCAAATTAATAAGTGAATTGGGTAATTATTGGTAAGTCAATGTTATAAGTGCTGCAATCTATCCATTCTGCGAGTTGGGTCACGTGTCAGGTACAGGCGTACTGGGCTAGTCGGCGGTAGCAAACTGAAATTGGAGATGTCAACATGGCGGCTGCAGCTGGTGTTTATTATTGTTGGTGATGTGGTGAATCATCCTGCTGGCTAGAGAAAAATCTCTCAGCACAGTGGTACTTGTCTATTTGAAAATATAGTTTTCTCGGTGTTCGCAAGCGTTGTGTCTCGACGATGTTGCGGACTTAATAAAAATGTTATTCAATGATGTCAGGTTTAGATGTGAATAAAAGTGCGACTTCAACGTAGACACGCTTTGGTGAGGTGTCACAGGCATGAAGGCGTCTTGGGCCTGTTAAGTGAGAAAATTGTTGTGGTGCGCTGTGTAACACTAGTCGGTGAATTGTATGGAAAGGTGTCACGTGAAATCTGTTCTTGGTACAGCATCTAACTTGTTTCCGAAAAATAACAAATTTATTAGTCATGGGTGGTTGTTGTACGAAACACATCGAGAATTTTCAGATTGTTATAGAGGTGGCATGTTTATTGCGAAATCTTTTGTTCGCGCCAATATGGAGCTCGTGTGGCTCGAAATTGGACGTGTTAACTTGCGCGTTAATAGATGTGGCCAATTGGAGAAAGTAAGGTGGGAATGTGTTGAAGTTTGTTCCGAGGGATGTGTGAATTATTTTAATAATTATGCGTGTAAAAAGAAAAGGACGAGGGAGTGTAGCTATGTTGGAATTTTTAACTTGTTTTGGGGAAGGACAGTTACATTTCTAGTTGTGCTTTTGAAGATATTGTATCGTTCGATTTTTGTATTTTTTTTTAAAAATGCGTTTCACCTATGTTTATTAAAATTTGAATATATTTTTTAAATCGTTGCTTATGTTAGTGCGAAAATTATACTTGTAAAAGGGCACTGGCATGATAGTAACTTATAATTTGAATGGGGCGTGTACATAAAATAGTGAACATAATAATGATTTTTTGCAAAGTTTTGTGTATTTAATTAAGACATTGGTGTTTTTTGGTATAAAAATAAGGTATTAAGAGAAACACACAAATAAGTTTAGAATTATGATTCGAGTAATTTAAATATAATATGATTTTTTTAAAACTGTAAGATTGCAAGTAATGAATTAAAATTTATAAGTAAAAATTGATAAATGAGGGTGTACAATATTTAAAATTTGGATTGAAATGCTATAAAAATGATAAAATTTGATTTAAAAATAATTACAGTAAAAATAAACATTATATTTATGGAAAATCAAGTTGTTAGCATGAAGAGAGAGTTAAGTAGATTTTTAAAAACTTACAGTTTTTATGATTGTTCAGTCAGGAGACTTGGTCTTTGGTTGTTGTCCTGATGACGTGGAAGGCGTCCCATGTAGAGCTTGTAGAAGTTTGTGACTTCTGTTTGGCGATGGTGGCATGTCGTCTGGATGGTTGCGTATTAAGGTCGAAGGTGGGTAACTTCTCACCGGCTTATTTTGCGGGATGTTCGGCTGTGTCGTTGGGGGGAAGATTGCTTGGTCGTTTTGTTGGAATGGCGTGCTTGTTCCTCCATCTTGCTTCTTGGCTCTTCTATCTATCTGGACAGTCTTTTTACCTTCTTCGTTGTGGTCTCCTTCGTTGTGGTAATCCTGTCGACTATCTGTAATAATGTGTTGAGATCCTGTCGACTATCTGTAATAATGTGTTGAGGATCCTGTCGACTCTCTGTAATAATGTGTTGGGATCCTTATCTGTGATTAGGGATCCTGACGACTAGCTGTAATAATGCGTTGAGGTTTGGTAAGCCTGTTGTAGAACCTCGTCGACTCTCGCTATAAGTTGTGGCAACCGAGGGTCAAACCTGTAGTAACCGCGAGGGACAGTCAGGGGTGGAGAGTTTTCCAGTACCTCGCTGCACCTTGTAGGACCTTTAACAGTTCTCCCAAAGTACAGGCAGTCGTGGTCGAGGCAGAGTGGAAACTTGGGAATGTCCACACACACAAAACGAAGAGACACAGTTGAAAGAAAGTTCCTTGAATAGATAAAAAGCGAGCCAAGAGCAAAGATGGAGATCGAGAAGTTTTCTTACTGTTTTACATCGTCGATGAGTTGGTGACAACCGGCGACACGCAGATGGGGACTTTACTGGAACTCAACTGAACTGGCTGTTGCTACGCGGCCTTTTTATACGACCGCCCTGACTAAAAGAATTGGGTCATGCACGTGTCGATGGACACCGGACACTGGCGACAGACTGTCGGGGTCCAATCTATCTTTAGAAGTCACTTGTGATTCTCTCTTTGGCTCTTAACTTAGCTTTTAATTTATTATATTTTATTTATTCATCCTCAGTACATTACATCTGGAGATACAAGGACACACGTCAATTATGCGTATAATTAGTTGTAGTTTAATTAGTTCTATATACAACATGACAAGCTTGTTATACGTATTACATAATATAGGGTTATTGGTTTAAATTATCATATATATATATATATATGAAATGTAAATAATAAAGTTTATCAAATAAAATTTTAAATCTTAAATATAATTTAAATTAAGTTGATATTATAGAGTGAGTTAAGATGGATTTATATATTGATATAACTATATATAAAACTTTTAATAATAGTAATATTTATATATAAAAAGGAAATTCTATTAGATTAGCTAGCTAAATCTAAATTAATTATATAAGATAAAAGTTGATAATTATTTTTGTGTTTAAGTTAGATGAGATTAAAAAGTTGTTTATATGTATTATATTTATATCTTATTTAGGAGAGAAAAATGTAATAAAAGTAATTTTATGTTAGAATAATATGTTTTTATTTTAGATAGAAAAAAAAATTTTGAAAAATAAAAAGAAAATTTAACAAGAAAAGAAGATTTAACAACGTAACGTCTTTTATCATCGGCTTTTACCCGTCATTTAGACATACTCTTAAAATAAATAGGAATAAAGAAGAGATTTATAATGATTATATATTTATTTTTTAGTAAAAGAGAGGAAAGAGATAAAGAAAGAACCATACAATTTTATTTCAAACAGGTAGAGAATTGAAAGGGTGTTAGTATTTTTTTAGTTAATTAATAGTTTTTGTAATTTTTTTATATAATTTTTTTTCCTATATAATTTTAGATTTTTTTTTTCTAAGAGTAAGAATAATATGATATAATGTTTTTGCCTAGTTAAGGATAGATAAACATATTTTAAATCTTTGCCTATTAGAAATTATTTTTTGGAACCCTAATGGTAGACCAGGACATTACACAAAAAGGAGATTGGAAAATCTATCGGAGAGAGAAATCTGTGGTATCAGGGCTCTTCAGATGAAAATACCACACCCCATTTCACCCTTACTTCATTATGGATTGATTTCTCTTCGACCATTAAACTGTATAATTAAATTAATATTAGATAACATAGAAGGAGGTTGTTTACTTACTTATTCAAAGTGGCGTCTGCCGCTCCCTAGAGACAGCGCACATGTGTGGATGTAACATCTGTCTGCCAGGGACCCGCCGACATTGTTCTAAAAGTAACCTTCCCTCTTCTAGGAAATCTTATTTTTAAAATTGTTTGAAGTTAGAAAAGCTGTCAGAAAAGAATCATTAGAAATTTTAAAGATTGTGAAAATATGTATTAAAATTTTGTTTCCATTGATATAAGTTACATTTTTATTAAAATTATAAATTAATTGAATAATAAAACATTTATTATGCTTCAAATTCATTTATATTTGTTTTCCAGTTCCCTCCCACAGTAACTGGAGATCAAATTGAATGAATTTAATGCTTTATAATCGTTATCATATAATTAATATATTTAAAGTCATAGGAAATATATTCAGTAATTCTATCATTTGTTTTAGTATAAGAGTAGAATATAAGTTTTTGGTTAGATTAATTGGAGAAGTTTGAAGTTTCAAATTTATAATTATATTTATTATTGCTTAGGTATTTGTGTATTGACAGCCTATTGTAAAACTTTACTGTTTTGTATTTAAAACCATCGTTTAAATACTCTTTATTAAGATTTTTAATGTCTTTAATAAAGTTTGTTTTAATGTTGTTGATTCTATAAAATCTTAAAGATTGACCAAAATATATGCCTTTGCAGCAATTTGATGATATGTTGGAATTGATATTACAGAATTTAATAATTTTAAAATTATAACAATTTCTTTTGTCATATGTTCCAATTGACTTGTTTGCAAGGTTTATATTTAAGTCTAAAAAGTTAACCTCCTTGTTATTAGTTATCTTTTCATTATTTTTAAGTTTCAAATATTTAGGGTATATTTTGTAAATGACATTATTGAATTGTGGGTTATTCAAGATAATGATGTCATCTACATAGCGGAACATATGCCAATTTACATCATTCTGTAGGAAGAACTCTCTTTCATACCAAAAAAGTAATAAGTTGCCTAGTAGAGGACTGGATGAAGTTCCCATTGGAACACCTTTAGATTGAATGTATATTTTGTTTTTAAAATTAATATAATTGAAGTTTAAGAAGGTTTCAAGTAATGTTTTTGCTGTTTTGTTATCTAATTTAAATGTTTTGTATTTGTTGTGAATAATTTGAATATGGAATGTTTTATCATTAATGAATTCATTTATTAAGCTGTGTATTTTATTATTAAGGTCTTCTAAACGTATGTTAGAGTAAAGATCTTCAAAATCAAATGTATGAACTGTATTGATCTTTTATAGGTTATTTGTTAGGAAGTTAATGATTTTTTTATTAGAATCTATGAATTTATAATTATGTTTGTTAGTTATTTTATTTATTATGAATTGAAGTGTTGAAGCTAGTCTTAAATCTATGTTTTTTATGACTGAGTTTATTCCTGATGTGATTGTTCTAAATGAGATTGGTGTTTTATGTAATTTAGGAATAATATAAAATTTCGGTATATTTGTGTTTTTGTTGTAATTAATGATTTTTAGTGTGTTTTCTACATTTTTAATATCTTTTTTGATTTTAGTTTCAGTTGTTTTTATGAAAGTGTATTTACTGTTGTTATTAATTTCATTTTTTAGAAGGTCATGATATAAGTTTTTACATATAATAGATAAATTATTTGAACATTTATCTATTGGACATATGATAAAATCTTTTTGTAAGTTTTCAAAATTGTCTTTTAAGGAATTAATTTCCGATTCATTAGGGTTTGTGTATTTTAGTGTGTTGTTATAATAGTTTTTTATTTCTTTACTTAATTTATATTTCCATTCTAGGAAAGTAAATTCAGGAATTCTGTGTTTTATACTAGTTTTATTAATGAATATATCGATGTCTTTTAATATAGATTTAATTGTATTATTGAAATTGTGTTTGATCTGAGGTATATTTTTATATCCTCTATTTAAAATGTTTTGGAGTTTTGGTTCCAAAAAAGAATAATCGCTAGTTAAAATATGTCCTGTGAATTTATATTTATCTAGAACATTGTGGCAATTACATTTAGATTTTTTAAAATTTGTTAGATTATTAATAAACGGGTTATAATTGCATAATATACTAATATACTAATAATATACATAATATATATATACTAGCGGATGTACCCGGCTTCGCCCAGGTTTTTCTCGAGGGAATGTTTGTAGTCTAGTAATAAGAAAATATACTACACCTAAAAACTATCAGAGAAAAGAGAAACCACGGAAGGTGAACAGAAAAATGCTTACAATGGATGTTATGTTTACGATATCAAGTTAAATAAAAACAAAGATAAAATTTGCATATGTTGGTCACTATAAATTTGTATATTTGTAAGGCAAAATTAGAAACAGGATAAAACAATTGGGTATTTAAAAACAAATGTAGAAATAAAAGTTGAAGTATAATAAACAATGTTAAAGATTTGTTTTAATTATTAATCAAGATTGTGTGTGAATATGTGAGAAAGATGTAATATCGTTGTTGTTTTCTTGGCCGACTGTTTTCCATATGGTGTTATCTTAAAATTGCTTGTTTTGAATATTTTTTAGATTGAGATTATTAGCTAGTATGTAAAAAAATTAACTCTGTTGAAATTTAATTTTGTATTTATATATAAATAAAATTAACTCTGTTGATTTTTTTTTGTATTTAATCGATAACAGCGAAGTTACGCATGTTAATGTTAGGAAATATATTTTGATGTTAAGCAAAACCTGCTCCATCTCGTTTTACATAAATGTTGAAAATTTGGTTGAAATTGATGCATTGTAACGAAAGTTTTTAGTGATGTCCACTTACGAAATTTCCGTTTTATTAATATATATATCTTTCAATATACACAAGATTTTCATATGTACCATAATTATAAAAGTATAAAAGCTCCATAATGTAGATACAATTCAACGCGCCAGCTTGGCCATCATGTAATTACAAACAGGATAATGAAGTTTTATTGAGAGCCCGCCGCACCCAAGGTCGTACAAGAATTTCCGATTACAGAAGTCGTTAGTTTTTATTTTACTTCCAATTATAATTATACAACTATTCCTTTTATTTTATTAATCATTATTATATAAGTTAGCAAAGCATACCAATATTATTATTATTTTCTATATATACAACCTCATATATATTTTACTAGAGTTATAGCCATTATATCGAACCAATTTGTGTACAAAAGCCCTTGGGGTATTGCATGAGAATATATGGGCAGGGAAAGTTAGGAGACGTCGACGATAAAATTAGAAAAACGAAATAGAAAAATATATAAACAAAATATCTTAAACTATTAAAAATAATATAAACGTTGCCAATATATTCAAAGTTTTCAAATTATATGAAAGGTAGTTGAGAGAATTTTAATATGTGTGTGATAAGCCTAGACATAATGAAAAATACAAATTAAAAAAAAAAAGTATAATTAGTTGTTGATGGCTGACGGCACTGCTAATGAAGAGAGCACATACAATAATAATAAATAACAATATAATTGATTCATTTTAAAATATTTATACACATCTAAGGTTATATTAAGTGAAATAGTAATGGGGCAGGTAAAATAAAAAACTTGATGAATTTACAATAATAATGATATTGCCATATAAATGTGGTATCGATTTAGTAGTTAAATCAGTGCGAAAAATAAAAAGCAGAGATATCGTTACATTAAGAGAGTTCTGTAGAGAAAATTCTCCTACCAGATTAAAAATGTATTGAATGGGTCTTGTGGAGTGGGCTGTGATGAGGCTAGGTAATCACTTTTTGCGATAGTTATCATGGGACATCATCGGTGCTGGTTGGCGGGGCGTAGCGAGGATTTTTCAATGAATCTTGTATGCTTGTTCGAGCCGATGGAGGAAGGTTCTCGTTGCGCAGGAGCTGTCGATGGGGGCGATGATGACCTCCTCGGTGCGAGGTACGGCTAGTTCTCGCATGGCGTCTTTGAGATGGTCCACTGGATCGTCAAGGTGGAGGACAAGTAGAAGGGGCATCCCCACGAATGCGCCGTTGACCACCGGTGCCTCTGTCATCCTCTGCATGCCGCTATCATCAGTCATCCTGTCGACCTTCTGTAATATTGTTCAAAATGATCCTTTCGACGTATGGATAAACTGGCAATCGTGTACCTGAGACGAGTGTTGATGTTCTTCCCACACGCGAAAAACAAGAAGCAGAAACAGGGCTAGATGTTAGCACCGAAAGTGATCGGGGACAGCCCATGGAACAGAGGTAAAGGCCATGACACAAACTTGGATGCCTATTACCGAGACATGGAGAGAGAGACCGCGAGAGAAAGAAGCGGTCTGCCAATGGACACCCTGTAGAACATATTGCCGCTGACCTCCTTCTAAAAACCTGTCCTGTATACAGGGGTCGTCTATAAAAAACCCTGGAGGGGGGCCCCCATCTGGGCGTAGCATTTCCCTCTCTCTCAGCCCCTTGCTGCCACCATCTTTGGCATTTCATTTTGACGACATCATTTTGAGGTTAATACAAATAAGGCTCTGTACAGGTTATATTAATAAAGGTATAGCACATATAAAAAATATGAAGTGGGGGAAAATACTAGCAGTGTACGATATAATAGAAGGGTATGATCTTATAAAATATCGGCTCTAATTAATTGTGTTAATGCTTATTTGTGAAGGGAGATGTGACTATTCTGGTACATGAATACCATCCTGCCGACAAAGTCGTAACCTGACCTCCTCCATTAGGATTATACATAAATAACCATTGTATAAGCAAAAATATACGAGGGTTGTCCGTTAAATAAGTTCCACGGGGCACCACTGTCATGAGGATCGCTTTTAGGCGCGAGCCGACTGTGCGGGCTTGTAGCTTGTTCTCCCCCCTCCAATTCCCCACCAAGGCCACGTCGCTGGTAAGCTTAGTCTTGGCTGAGCAACCGTTAGTGATGGAGCTTCCCCTCGTGTCTCCCGCCAGCTGAGAATTACGGTCAGTAATTAGCTTTTTGGCCGCAAAGAAGAATTCGGCGAAGGACATTCCTACTGAACTCTGTCAAGGGAAAGGAGAAGGATGTACGAGTTCCGGGATGGTGCGCAGATGTGTCAGAGAATCTAAAAACGGTCGAACAGACGTCCACGATGAACCGCGTGCTGGACGGCCATCGGTTTCGGACGAAACCATTGCCAAAGTCGAAGCGGCAATGCTTGAAGATCGACGGGTTACTGTGCGGAAGCTCTGCGATTTGGTTCCTGATGTCAGTAAAACCACCATCGACAATATTTTGCGTGAACATTTAAGGAATTCAAAGGTCTGCGTAAGATGGGTTCCGAAAATTCTGGCTGAAGACCATAAACGGCAGCAGGCTGAAGCGGCCCAGAAATTTCTCGATTGCCACGAAACTAACGGAGAGGAATTCTTGGATTCGATCGTTACTGGTGATGAGACCTGGGTACACTACACCACACCGGAGACAAAGGAGCAATCCAAGCAGTGGAAGCACACTTCTTTGTCGAAACCTCGGCTTTCTGCCGGGAAACTTATGGCTACCGTCTTTTGGGGCCGAAAGGGCCTATTCTTGTGCGACTTTATGCGTCGGGGTACAACAATCCATTCCAACCGGTACTGTGAGACCTTAAAACAACTTCGACGCGCGATTCAGAATAAGAGGAGAGGGATGTTAACCAAAGGGGTGCGTTTTCACCAAGACAACGCTCGGCCGCACACAGCCCGTCAAACCACCGCCCTCATCGAAGAATTTGGATGGGAATTGGTGTCACATCCACCTTGCAGCCCGGACGTAGCTACTAGTGACTTCCATCTCTTCCCCGAGTTGAAAAAAAAAAACCTGGGTCGAACCCAATTCCAGGACGATGACGAGTTGGAAGAAGCGGTTTTAGGCTTTCTACGCGGCCAGGCGGCAGAGTTCTTTGACTGTGGGTTACATGAGTGGGTGTCCCGAATGCAAAAATGCGTCGAACGAAACGGAGAATATGTAGGAAAATGAAAAAAGTCTGATAATTATGAAAATGTATAGTACAGGGCAAATTAACCTGTTTTTATGTAAGAAAAACCTCTGTGGAACTTATTTAACGGACAACCCTCGTATATTCTCTCAATTTAAAACTTCATCAAATTGTTAAGTCAATTATGAAATATATTCTAATATATGCGAAAAACAAAACCAATCCGAACAAAATTTATAAGTTAGTTTAGAATATAATTGATTCATACACAACTAACTTTATTTAGAGCTCAACTTTGAGGTATCGCCATCCAGGAAAATTGCCCATCAACTTAGAGCATTAAAACAAGCGGACGTGATCAATACCAATTATTTTGGAAGGATTTACACAAGAAATTATTTTTCTTCGAGAGAGTTGGCGTATAACCTAGTCACACTGTCTTTTGAGTAAATAATACAATGTAGTATATATATTTTGTCTTTTGCCCGTGAGTGTTTTTACTGATTTCTTAGTTCGAAAAAGTAAAGTTGGCCATTATTTCTTCCAAAATTTCTTTTGCGCTCAGGAGAAAGTTTATTTCTGTAAGTTATATATGCCCCTATATACATAAATGAATGATATCTTTTTTTATTAAATATCCACCATCTCAATCAAAAGTGATGTTTACCTTTATTTGAGAATTAAGATAATAAATTATCTCTCTCTCTCTCTCTCATAGTACACGCTTGTTCGGCGGTATATATACTAAAATTGGAACGATACAGAGAAGATTAGCATGGCCCCTGCGCAAGGATGACACGCAAAATCGTGAAGCGTTCTCTCTCTCTCTCTCTCTCTCTCTCTCTCTAGATAATTATTGTTTATATATTAAATTTATGACGATGAATGATGATTCTTGCACAGAGTATTTTTGTCCCCTTGTTTTTATATATTCTCCTTAGAGATAAACTTTTACACCTTTCTATACATGCAGCATTAATGTTTGAACATTTGGAAATTACGGGACAACATTACGGGAAATGACGAAAACGTGAATAAATAAATAATGTATTAATTTGTTTTAATATAAAGTATTCAAAAAAATAAAATATCACATACATACAGGGTCCATTATGAAAGAAATGAGCATTTACTGGCAAAATACATTTATTGATCGTAAATTGTGCAAATGTTCAATATTCTTCAAAATACATTCCTCCTGCATCAATACACTTGCGGAGACGCGTTTGCCACGCCTGAAAGGCACCCTGAAACTCCTCGACAGGAATGCTTCTCAGGAACGTTGTAACATGGTGTTGGATGTGTGTTTTCCACGGTTTCCCAATGTTTTCCTTTCATCTCTCTCTTGAGCGGTAGCAGAGGCGCTATGTACATATTCATTGTACATAATTGCATATATTTTTATATTTCATGTATCACTATCATTATCATTGTAAATTAGCCATTTTCATTCATTAAATTGTGCGGAATGTGCACTTTGTGTAATGACGAGATGTCAATAAATCATGTTCAATTGTCAATTGTCTCTCTCTTGAGTAGCGGAAACAAAAAGAAGTCACATGGAGCTAAGTCGGGACTGTAAGGGCGGTGAGGGATCACCGGGGTGTTGCTCCGGGCCAGGAAGTTGGAAATGATGAAGGCTGTGTGGCTGGTGGCATTGTCATGGTGGAGCTTGACCGTGTCTTTAATGTCAGTCCTCACGCGTGCGATCCGGCGTTTCAATCTCCTGAGCACCTCCAGGTAAAAGGCTGAGTTTACAGTTTGTCCCTGCGGTACAAACTCACAATTCCTCAGATGTAAAAGAAGACAATGATCATCGTTTTTATGCGCGACTTGCTTATTCGCGCTTTCTTGGGACGTGGGGAGGATTTTGTGTGCCATGCACAGCTCTGCCTTTTCGACTCTGGGTCGTATTCAAACATCCAGGATTCGTCTCCGGTTACTACAGAGTTCAGAAAGTCCGGTTCATTTTGAATAAAATCCAACAATTCTTGACAGCGCAAAACTCTAAGTTCTTTCTGGTCTTGCGTCAACACTTTCGGCACAAGCTTCGCACATACCTTACGCATTTGCAGATCCTCGGTGTACCACAATTGTGGACATGTGTAATGTGTCGGCAATTTGCTGGATGCTTAATTGACGGTCGGTACGCAAAACTTAGAGCACACGATCCACGTTCTCGTCAGTTCTGGCCGTTGTTGGGCGGCCTGAACGGGGTTCGTCGGCGACCCCCTCCCGGCCCTCCTTGAACGCCTTGTGCCACTTCCCAGACTGTGATCTTGAAATGCAATCGTCCTTGAAGGCTTTTTGCAGCATCTGGAATGTTTCGGTTGCATTTTTTCCAAGCCTCACGCGAAACCTTATGGCGTATCGTTGTTCAAGCGAACGCTCCATCGCGCTATGTTACAAAAGTTGAAAACACACTTCAAGCGGAGGCATGTATCTCCTCTCACACTGCTCGAACTCAACTGACGACCGGATGGATTGAAAGGGAATATCCCTCCACCACATTTCTTACGGTTTTACCGTGCTGCCATCTATCGTCGCGTCACAATAACATTATGCTCATTACTTTCATAATGGACCCTGTATATTGTGAAAATATGAAAATTACACATTTCAATATTCTGGCCACAATAGCTAAATCTTTACAGCATACTTGGCTTTGTTATTCATTCATATAGGAAACACACAGAAAGCTATTTTATATAGCTATACATTTAACGTCCAAGGGAGAATTAAAAAAATAAGGTAATTATTTATCTTGGAGAATCCAAATCAGGATTTTGAACTTGATAAACCTCAATATAAGATGTTCACACATTAAGGCACAGGTGGACGCACCGCTTATCCACATTCCGCTTAACGTCGAATTCACCTATGGTCTCATTTGCTAAATTTTCTGAGACTTTGCTCTGATTCAGAACCCGCACGTTCAAAAATTTGATTACTTGGTTTTATGTTTTCCATTTTCTTATATTTATATATATATATATTGACTTAGTACTGTACACAGTAGTTTTGTTAAATCTGACTACAGTTCACTATACTTGATATTCTATTCAAGTATATGCATTATTATTTTGCTTCAAAACAGAATCTTTGAATCCCATCATATGAATATAATAATGTTAATAGAGAGAAAAATATTGATATTTGAACTAATTCTATTACAACGCCCATATAAGATTATATAGGGTTAAATACAGAATTAATAATATATATATATATGGTAATTTAAACCAACAACCCTATATGGTATAATACTAATAACAAGATTGTCATGTTGTATATAGAAACACATCTATAAATAATTATACGCATGATTGACATGTGTCCTTACATCATTATATGTAATATACTTTGTACAAACTGAGGATAAATAAATAAACCTCTGTAGTAGATTAAGAGCTGAGCAAAAGCGAGAGGTTGAGATAGAAGTCCAACAACCCTAAAGAGGAATTTTTCAGGTCGTTGCCATCAGGTCATTGGGTGTAGAATATCGCTGCGGCACCACTCTCTTGTTGCACCCGCTGAAAGTCAATACTCCCGCATACTTTCTCTCTCGGCAAAGATTTATAAGACCTCACCGAGGGAGAAGCTCTGGAGGAATCCTTGTAGGAATTAGAAAAGAAATCCAAGGCTTAATCTACAAAGTTGAAATTGAGCCAAAATGGATCTCGTTTATATTTAGACTGGCTTCAATAGCAGTCTCACCCCTAGTGTGTACAATTTTTGTTTACTTACCCCCAAGCGAATTACAGCTAGAAAATTTGAAAAAATTGTTTTGCTGTTTTGAAAATAAAATACAACAAGGATTCGAAATAGTTTTAGGCGGTGATTTAAATATTCGCATTGGCTACTTGGGTGCTTTCTACAACTTGTTCCAGACCCCAGCTCTGCTTTCAGCCTACCGTACCTCCCTAGATCCAACCGTGTCCCCCCTGGCTGAGACTCTTGTCGATTTCCTTGATGATAACTCCCTCACTATACTAAACGGAAGATCTATTAGTGATAAAAACGGATGCTATACTTTTATCTCACATCAGGTAGGGTCTTCAGTTTTGGACTTATTCATGGTTTCTCCTGCACTACTGGAACTTGTTCTTGACCTAAGTATCGAAGGCTTGCCTTACTCTGATCATTTGCCACTTCATCTAAAACTAAACGGATCAGACAATACAAAAGCGAAAAGCCTACCTTTAGAGTATATTCCTGTAAAATATTTACCCAGTCAATAAATAAAGCTTCGACATATGAACTTTGTCTCGAAGACCTAAATGCCTACCAACTACCGGAAGACGCCTCAATAGATCTATGTGCTGACACTCTTTTTAGCAGGATTCAAACATCAATGGTGAGAGCAGGAATGCTAACAAAGGGAAGAGCGGATAGTTCGCGGTCTGAGCCATGGTTTGACGGAGAATGTTATACAGCAAAATAATATATAAAAAAAATCTTAAGTTATATTTGACTCTCAATACTCCTATTTACAAAGATTTGTTTATTAGGAGGAAACGCAAATATCTATCATTGCTCAAATACACAAAGAACAAATATACTGATTCTGTTCAAGCTGCCCTTAGAAATGTTAGGCACTCTGCCGAATTTTGGAAAACAATTGCGTCCTTTAAGAAACGGAATAGCACAAAAGGAAATATTGACAACTCAGAGTGGGAATTCTTCTATCAGGGTTTATTGTCGACTCCTCAAAGAATTGTGGTTGATATACCTACTCTACTAATTCCCATTGACCCCGAGCTGGACGCCGAAATTTCACTTTTGGAAATTGCGAGGGAAATCGCTAGCTTAAAATACAATAAAGCAGCAGGTTACGATAGTATACCAAATGAAGCTATCAAAGCCATACCTGAGAATAGTTTAATTCTTTTATCTAACTTATTCAATAAAATATTAACTAAATCCCAAGTTTCTTCACAGTGGTCAAAAAGCATCATCCAACCAATATTCAAAAATGGTGATCCGAATACACCATCAAATTATAGGGGCATTGCCCTTATAAGCAACTTATCAAAACTTTTTACATCCATATTAAAAAATAGACTAACTAATTGGATTGAAAATAGAAAACTCATAGCAGAAAAAAGGCAGGATTCAGAAGGGGCTACTCGTGCCAAGACCATATCCTCACGCTTACATCACTAATCCAAATGACACTAAACCGCAAAAGGAGGAAACTTTACGCATTCTTTGTTGATCTTAAAAAAGCGTTTGATACAGTTCCACATCTACTATTATGGAGAAAGCTTGCGCTTGTTGGTTTAAGTGGGCGATTTATCAAACTTATACAGAACTACTATGCTCAAATAATGGCAGGGGTCAGATGGAACGGCTCTTTTACAGAATTTATCAAAATACAATCAGGTGTTCTTCAGGGTGAACCTTTTTCACCGTATTTATTTATTATTTTCATTAACGATCTGGTTGCTACGCTGGATGATTCTGACCTGCCAGGTATATACCTACCGGGCCATGGAACTATACACCTCCTCCTGTTCGCGGATGATATAGTCCTCTTTGGTGAATCCAAGATAAATCTCCAAATAAAGATTAATTTAATAAAAATATATATTTGTGGAAAATGGTTTAACTCTGAACCAATCCAAGTCTAAAATCATAGTGTTTCGAAATGGAGGCCGCTTGGCCAGATCTGACGTTTGGTTTTGGGGCCAACAACCCTTAACAGTATCTTCAAAATATACGTATCTTGGCTACCCCTTAACTACCAAGAATCCAACTGCTTACGTGGCGCAGCACTTTAAAAGCAAAGCATTGGTTGCTACAAACGCAGTATGGAGAATACTATCTAAGTCAAGAACCAAATCATTCGGAGCAGTGATGAAACTACTTGACACTATAGTTTTATCCACGTTGTTATACTCCGCCCTCTGTGGGCGACAATTCAGATAAGAGTTGTAAACCAGATCCAGGATATTTTCCTACGGCGATTTCTTGACCTTCCCAAATATACTCCGGGCTACATCTTACGAACAGAAACCGGAAGGATGTCCCTCAAATTAAACATTACGAAATTGATTCTAAATTTATTGATACGGATTTTGAAAATGGACAGGACAAGATTACCCTATGTTTGCTTGTCCCAGCTCTGGAAAGCTTCAATTGTAGGAAAAGCGGGAAACAACTTTATTCATAACCTGAATAGCATCATTGACTCTAGGGGTTTTTCTTTTCTTAAGAACTGTGAAGATTATATGGTTGTGCGAGGAGAAATGCCTAGAATTATTCAAACCACAATGGACCAGCTACTCTAATTTAACCGAGCTAAGATACAAACCTCAACTCATTTTATTCACTATCAATCTCTAAGTAGCTCCTTAACGGCGGAGGACTACTTACTATCAAACCTCCCTTTGAAAATTAAACGATTTATAGCCCGTCAAAGGATTCTATGGCTACTTTTCCGCGAGGATATCACGGGATTTTGGAACAGCGACTCTTTAAATTGCTACTTTTGCAATGTTGACATCCAAGATAATTTGGTCCACTTTCAATTCCATTGCCCATTCCTACATGAAAAGAGACTGGAAATTCGCGAAATTTCGGGGCCAACTCACTACAATGAACAACATGTATATAAAATCTTCACTACTCTCCTGCTGGATAAAACATTTGTTTATAAATATTTTAAATGTTTCAAGGCGATTGATAAAATGAGAGAGAAGAAGTGCTCAACTCCACAGACAACGGCTGATTGCTCCCCCCCCCCCTCTATATTGATTTCCTCCTCACTCATGTACATATATAACATTTGTAAGACAATAGTGTCTTGATAAAGGTTTTTGTTGTTGTTGTGTTGATATATAAGACCTCTGCCCTAGCCGAAAATATAGTCACTTCACCATCAGCGTGAGCACTCGTCGGTCGTGTCCCAGGTCCACCTCATCGACCATGTAGAACAGTAAGAACTCTTCTATCTCCATCTTGCTTTTAGCTCGACTCCTTTGGGTTCACGGAACTTTCCTACTACAACTGTGTCTCTTCGTTTCTTTGTGTATGACATTTCCAAGATTTCCACTCTGCCTCGACCTGCATTCTGTGAGAACTGTTAAAGGTCTTCCAAGGTGCAGAGAGGTACTGTAAAACTCTTCACGCCCTGACTGTCCCTCTCGGTTACTACACATCATCGAGAGACCATCGGTTATCACAGTATAGCGAGAGTCGACAGGATACCAAACGAGGAAGGTAAGAAGACTGTCCAGATAGAAGCGAGAAAGAGCCAAGATGGAAGAGCAAACCGACCAGTCCAACGATACGACCGAGCCATCAAACAAGAGAAGACACTTGAAGAGGAGTAAACGTCGCCACCCCAAGGGACCTCCGCAGACCCGCTGACACAGATCGTTGATGCCCTGAGTAAACTGCTGGTCGCCCGATCTCCGAGGGAGATAGACATGAGTCCATATGATAGTACATTTGAAGCCCAGAACTTTTTCGACAACTTCGATGCCCAAGCAGACCGAGCTGAGCTGACCTACACGGCCCGCCTACGCAAGTTACCCTGCTACCTGCAAGGTAAGCCACTCCAATATTTCCGAAGCCTACGGTTAGATAGGTTATTTTATATTGAAGCCCGCCAGACTCTGATAGAATTATTCCCAGCAACGACAGAAGCGTCGTTTGCACGCTTTCTAGCCATCAAATTGACACCCCAAATGCCCCTAGAAGACTACTACCGAACCAAACCGGTAATGGGCATGAAACTAAACCTACCAGCCGACATATTAATAGAGTCTCTGACCGACGGACTACCCGTCGCAGACCAGTGATTAATCGCAACTGTGCAGCCAAGCACCATTGAAGAATGGTTCGACCTAGTGTCCAGAATAACCCAGTGTGCTACCAGTGCAGCGTATCAGCGCCGAATAGACAAAGCCCCACATCCAACCTATCAAAACCCACCACTGCGTTACAGCAACCAGCGGTTATCACGTGTAACATACCAAGTTACACCCCCACCCTCGCCTTGCAAGTATTGAAATGCTATGCACTGGCACTCCCAGTGTGAACAACGGTTCCCACGCAGCCGAACATGCCATGTCTACAGCGCCAGACCACGCACAACCACTGTCCCAAAACGTGGTACCCACACTCAGAACCGGCCCAAGGTCCAATCCCTGAACCCTGTTCCCCAAGTCCAAGTTGCAAGCCAAGACGACTCTACAAGCCCCGCGAGCAACTCAAAGGTAGGAAAACCTGCAACCATTTTTCGTTGAACAGATCTTAATATGGATTGAACTGTCAACAAATGTAAATTTGACCTTTTTAATAGACACAGGAGCATATATAAACATACTTAACTTAGATATTTTAAGAACCATAGAAATAGATTACCATATACAATTATTATAAAAGACTGCGGCGAGTGATTATAAACAATACTTAAAGTTACACCGCATAAGTTTCTTTTTTTGTGAAAAATCAATATTTATTTCAAAGAGAAATATTTACTATTTCTAACTTTTTTGAATGAAGTATGAGAGGGTGAAAATATGAAGAGTAATGGCGAACGGAAAAATTAAAGTGTCCAGGGGCGAGAATCGAACCCACAACCTTCTGCTTACCGGGCAGGTGCCATGTCCACTAGGCTACCCTGGACGTATTCCTCCGTTCGTAAATAATATTTAAAGTAACTTATAATACATTATAAAGGACTGCGGCGAGTGATTATAAACAATACTTAAAGTTACACCGCATAAGTTTCTTTTTTGTGAAAAATCAATATTTATTTCAAAGAGAAATATTTACTATTTATAATCACTCGCCGCAGTCCTTTATAATGTATTATAAGTTACTCTAAATATTATTTACGAACGGAGGAATACGTCCAGGGTAGCCTAGTGGACATGGCACCTGCCCGGTAAGCAGAAGGTTGTGGGTTCGATTCCCGCCCCTGGACACTTTTATTTTTCCGTTCGCCATTACTCTTCATATTTTCACCCTCTCATAGTTCATTCAAAAAAGTTAGAAATAGTAAATATTTCTCTTTGAAAAAAATATTGATTTTTCACAAAAAAGAAACGTATGCGGTGTAACTTTAAGTATTGTTTATAATCACTCGCCGCAGTCCTTTATAATGTATTATAAGTTACTTTAAATATTATTTACGAACGGAGGAATACGTCCAGGGTAGCCTAGTGGGCATGGCACCTGCCCGGTAATCAGAAGGTTGTGGGTTCGATTCACGCCCCTGGACACTTTTATTTTTCCGTTCGCCATTACTCTTCATATTTTTACCCTCTCATACTTCATTCAAAAAAGTTAGAAATAGTAAATATTTCTCTTTGAAATAAATATTGGTTTTTTCACAAAAAAAGAAACTTATGCGGTGTAACTTTAAGTATTGTTTATATACAATTATTATCCATCAGTACAGTTTAACTATAAATGCAATAGCCCATAATGTAAATACCATAGGATATATATATTTTTTAAACTTAAAATAGGTAACCTCACCCAAAAACTATTTTTTTTATAATAGAAGCTTCACTACCTTTTGGTATTTTATCTATTAATGTCCTTAAAATATTTAAATTAATTATAGATTTTAATAATCTCCAAATTTATCAAAAGAATGATGCTCTCCCAACAAATGTTTATAAGTTCACTAAGTGCAAACAGGATTTATATACCACTCAACCGAAGAAACAACTATTTTTACCACCCTCACCTCGAACCAGTCCTGTTTACACGTGGCGGACCCTGCCCCAATTATATGTTCCCCCACTATTGTATCACGCCCTATATCTCCTGCCCATGATATTAAGTTATCTATACCTTCCAATGCGGCACTTCAGTTAGAACATTGTCCACACGAACTTCACCCAATTCTATACGAATTCTCGCATGTGTTCTCTACTAATAAATACTATGTGCCCAAATTGAACGTACCACCGATAAGAATCTATACCACCACAGATAAAATAATAGCATTACGCCCATATAGAGTGCCACTACACGACCACAAGAAATACAAACCCAAATAGAGCAAATGCTCCAACATGGTATCATTGCCCCGTCAGTCTCGCCTTACGCCAGTCTAATAACTCTTGTTACGGAACGTGACAAAACTAAACGTTTATGTGTTGATTACAGAAAAATCAATGAAATCATAGCTCCAGACGTACATCCTTTACCTTTAATAGAAACCATTCTTGACAAATTGTTGAAAGCCAAATACTACTCTTCTGTATATATTTTATCAGCATATTGGCAAGTGGAAATAGAACCTAACTCACGTAATCTACTAGCTTTCGCGCGACGTTAGATAGTCAGTACGAATTTTATAGACTTCCGTACGGATTTAAAAAATTGCCATAGATGCCATCGTGCCATAAACCAGGTCATTCAAAAATATAAACTAAATTTTGTTACCTATTACTTCGACGATTTCATTATTTTTTCTGACACCTTAGAGGAACATCTGCAACACTTACAACAATTTATAACGGTGTGTCAACACGAAAACATCAAACTCAATCATAATAAATGTTCATTTTTAAAACATCCATAGATTTCTTAGGATACACTGTTACCGCAGGTACTTATGCACCACAGACGCGCAACCTTGATACCATAAATGCCATCAAACCACCTAACAATTAAAAGACGCTACAATCATTTTTAGGAGCAGTGAACGTTCATAATAAGTATTATGGCCGCTTACGAGCACCTTTATATAAACTACTTGAAAAATATGCGAAATGGAATTGGGACCCAGACTGTCAACAAGCCTTCACCACTCTCAAAGAGAGTTTAACCAGTAAACCAGTTTTGCACTTGTATCAAGTCGGTTTGCCATGTCGCCTTTATTGCGACGCATCCACCCAAGGGATCGCAGGCATACTCAAAAAGGTACATCCATACGGACAAGTACATTCTGTACCATATTTCAGCCGCGCCCTTAGAGCACAAGAGAGAAACTACACCGTTTCCGAACTCGAGTGCCTCGCCATCGTCGAAAGTGTAGACAAATTCCGAATATACCTTACCAGTATAAAATTTACCATGAAAAAACATATCACCAAGCTTTATAATGGCTTAAAACTATAAAATATCCGTCAGGACGACTCTTCAGATGGAGCCTGAGACTATCTACCTATAATTACGAAATCCACTACCTCAAGAGAAGCCAACAGTACGAAGCAGATTTACTATCACAAAACCCCTTTGTAGGATTTATCAGTGCTGATATTATTAAACATTACCCAAAAAGGTGTAAATAAAATAATAATTTACTGAAACCCTGCAACATACTCTCCTGAAAAAGGTTCACCAAGAATATAACCATCGAGGCATCTCCCAGATGACCCGCATAATTACTACCCAGTACTACTGGAAACGCATCTCTAAATCTATAGAAAAATTTGTCAGGTCGTATCGAACCTGCCAAATCATTAAAAGGCCCAAAGGTAAACCCTATGGTGCCCTCGGACAAATTCCACCACCTCAACAACCATTCGATTTAATCTCTATAGATACCATAGAAGGAGTTTCGAAATATGGAAACTCCAAGACATATCTACACGTAATAGTGGATAATTTAACGCGATATGCTTGGACCTTTCCATCGAAGTCCACCAGTACCCTAACCTACATTCAAACCCTCAAAACTGTACTAAAAAAAGGATCTCCTAAACGTCTGTTATCTGACAGAGCGCCCGCTTTTACCTCATAAAAATTCCGTAAATTTCTAATAACACATGGTATACAACTCCTACTCACCACCAGCAATAACCCACAATCCCTGGACCATTTTATTTTTCCGTTTATCATTACTCTTCACAATTCATCATTTCATACTTCATCCCTGAGGTTAGAAATAATCGTTATTTCTCCTCAAAAATAAATTTCGATTTTTCGTTCAAAAGGAACACATGCGGGATAAATTTCAAATGCCGTTTTACAATCATAAGCCGCATTATATTGTATTATAAATAACCCACAAGCAAACGGTTTAATAGAACGCTTAAATGCGACTATTACAGGCAAGCTCAGACTAGCTTATCTAGAAAATCCGAAAGCTTCCTGGACTCGCCTAGTTAAGCGCGTCACCCAGACTTAATGTTCAATGTTATCCCCTCAGATCTAAGAACTCATCTTAACCCATACCCCGAAATAACTATAGCTCGAGAGATAGCACGTTCTCGTACCCAAAATAAGTATAAAAAAGATAAAGAAACATTTGATAAGCAGCACAGAACATCACATTTCGAAGTGAATGATCTTGTTTAGGTCAAAAATTATAGACATCCCGACACAGGTAAATTAGCACCATATTTTACTGGACCATATACAATAATTGAAATAATCTCACCCAATGTCGTTCGAATTGATCGCCCCAATCCACCTCTCAAAAGAAACAGTGACACCAAATATTAAACTATTACACAGAGAATGTTCTGTACATCACACCTCCGCAGCACCGATTTGTTCTAAACCCACAGCGATTGCCTCGAGATGTATATTTCAGTGAATTCAATCATTTGACTCCAGATATCTTCGAGACACTACTATTACGAATTATAACGTCTACAACCTCACAGCCCTTTTTGTCTTTAAAACCCAGTATTTTCAAATAGGCAAGAATTATGCCAAACTAAAAAAAAAAAACGACACTCCCCAGTCGACCCCGTTCATGTTTATACCACGGAGTCCCCCCATTTCATGTTTATATAACATCCTCTCTCCCCGCTCAAGGGATATTTTATTACAAAGCAGTCATCTAAAAGACCGCTAAATGAATGATCGCCATTTTGTAACACGTGTTTCACATCAACCATTTATATTTCCTCGAGAATTTCACAAATTCCTAATTTCAAAGGGTCATAAAAACACCGATGTTTACCAATGGGATATGAACTAGTTACACACCACAGTTGTAATTTCTTTCTAGTCTTTTTGTCCAATTCCACTACCAAAACTTCCTCTAATCATTATAATAATCTTCGATTATATTCAAATTTCTGTATAAAATATTCATTTTTATTTTTATTTTTATCTTTCAATTATATAATTACAAATTTTTAATTCAACATAAAAAAAAAAAACTTCAATCAAAATTACTCTTATTCTTATAATATTGTTACGTATAAATAAAAACACATTCCGGATGGAGAGAGAATGTTCTAGAGAGTTTAAGAATTATGTAGAAAAAGCGAAAGGCAACTGAGTGGCCAATCTAAAGTTATTGCGCAACGCTCGGTGCTGGCGGCTTTCTGATTGGCTGACCAACCGTGACCGTTCTGGAAATATCTACTCCGGGATATATAGGGATGAGGAACTCATGCCAGGGGGAAGAAAGATAAGAAGTGAAGTGAAGAACGAAGCTACGTGGTGAACTCCAAGCAAACGCTGCTGTCTCAAGAGGTCGGACTGCTGCTTACCGCCGACGCCGGTGTACTTCCTAGAATATTCTGGAAGGTTCTACGAACTTCTGTCTCCTGTTCTGCTCCTGCTTTCCCTCACCGTGCTGCAGTTGGTGAGCTTGTAACTGCTGTTTTCTTTATTGTTGTTTTATTTTTGCATTCTTCTGTAATTATTTTATCGATTAGGCTTAAATAAAGTCCTAAAGATCCTTTGTACCCACGGAAGTTATTCTTTGTCAACCAACAACGCAACAATTATATTTTAGTATTATGAAATATTTATTTGTTGTCAAAAATCATTTTTGTCCTTCATTAATATTACTTTTATATATTACATGTTAGATTTTGTCCACTTAAACTTTATTCAACCACAATCATATTTCTATATTTTTTATTCTATTTATATTTGTTTTATACCTTTATATAATATGACCATGTTTATCATTAACTATCGGGCATCCACAGCAATCGTTTACAAAAATCTATTTCTCAAACCACTTCAGAGTACTTTTCAAAACTCTCTATTTCTCTTTCTCTCTCCAGCCACTGCTTCATATCAACGTAGAAAAACGACAGTACTGCTTAACATTTTTTTTTATTTCGTAATTACAACAAACTCTTTGAACACAGTTCCCCAGATTTAAAAACCCAACTATTGGCTTGAACACGTTTGAAAAGTTTATTTCAATCATCCGCAGAGCACAATCACAAACGCATGCACAAAGCGTTCACAACTTTCAATTTTTTTTAGCTCTAGCGGACCACAATCAACCTTTGATTTCAAGTCAAGACAGATCACCAACTGTCGCTACAACATTTCTACTTATCGCAAGGCTGATATCACCCCTTTCACAATCATATTGATGGACAACTTTTCAACCCAATAACCCTAGAATTGTGACAATGCACTATGACCCTTATACAGGATCGCAAGTGAAACATAGCCTTGGAAGACGCTTAAGTCTATATCCTCGCTTTGCACCTGGATCTGATTATTTGGTTGCATGTGTAATACTTACAATTGCATATTCTTCAACCCCTAACCCTTTCCAACGCCCGCCAATAATCTCTTAGAATGTCAATTTTCATTTTATAATTCTTTTATTTTTAATCACACAAAAGTTTTTTCTAAATTTTTCTTTTATAATCAATATTATAATTTTTTGATTAAACATAAGTTTTATCTTTTCATTTTCAGATATATTCAAATGAAAATCATCTTGTTATAGACCTTTTTAACCCTCACAGTTTAAATTAATTAAAATAAATTTTAATTACTTACCTGTGTTAGAGAGGCTTTACCCGTTTAAACTCGGATAAACTCTTTCACTCCCGGGGCCCATTTATGGTAATTTAAACCAACAACCCTATATTGCATAATACTTATAACAAGATTGTCATGTTGTATATAGAAACACATCTATAAATAATTATACGCATGATTAATATGTGTGTCATTACATCATCATATGTAATGTACTTTGTACAAACTGAGAATATATAAATAAACCACGGTAGTAGATTAAGAGCTGAGCTAAAGCGAGAGGTTGAGATAGAAGTCCAACAACCCTAAAAAGGAATTTTTCATGTCGTATCCATCAGGTCATTGGGTGTAGAATATCGCTGCCGCACCACGCTCTTGTTGCAACCGCTGAAAGTCAATACTCCCGCATACTTTCTCTCTCGGCAAAGATATATAAGACCTCTGCCCTAGCCGAAAATATGGTCACTTCATCATCAGCGTGAGCCCTCGTCGGTCGTGTTTGAGGACCACCTCATCGACCATGTAAAACAGTAAGAACTCTTCTATCTCCATCTTGATCTTAGCTCGACACCTATCTATTCACGGAACTTTCATACTACAACTGTGTCTCTTCGTTTTTTTTTTGTATATGGACATTCCCAAGCTTTCCACACTGCCTCGACCACGACTGTCTGTACTCTGTGAGAACTATTAAAGGTCTTCCAAGGTGCAGAGAAGTACTGGAAACTCTCCACGCCCTGACTGTCCCTCTCGGTTTCTACAGGTTTAACCCTCTCGGTTACCGCACAACAGCGAGAGACCCTTGGTAATCACATATATAATAAATAAAAATATAGAGAGAGTGTGTGTATTAATTCCTATTTCCATGACTACAGTTTAGAGTGATACTAATATGATAATAAACTTAATAATATTTGGTGAAACCTCATTAGTTTGACAAACATTCAAATGGAAAGAATCCGAACGAAGCCCACGTCATTCGGCAGAATATATACAAGGTATGTCCCATAAGTTCCCGGACTGGATCCATAAAAAAATAAATAAATGAAAAATGTAAATAAATTTGACTGTTTATCATAGAAAAATTATATGGCAACACGGTGGTACCAATATCGAGGTGGTACGTGCGCGCGCGCCAAGGTCATTCTAATTTATTTAAAGGTTACACCTAGCGCTGGGGCGATTTTACGATGGAACAAAAATTGAAGCAGAGGATTTGCATAGAATTTTGTATGAAAATGAAAATATCAGAAACTTTTGAAATGCTTAATAAAGCATTCCCCAATGACGCCCCAAAGAGAACAACTGTTTTTAAATGGAATTCTAGATTTAAAGCTGGCAGAATTTCCATTGAAGATTATTCTCGTCAAGGACGCCCAAAATTTCAAAGGACTGATGAAAATGTGCAAAAAAAATCCCCCGATTTGATAAATGAAAATCATCGAACCACTTTACTGGAGCTAGAGCAAGACACAGGCATCTAAAAATGACAAGAACGGATCCGAAATGGAAAGAATATATAATCAGAGGCGACGATGAAACCAAGCTTCAATCTGCCGAATGGAGAGGTCAGGGTGAGCCTAGACCCAAAAAATCCAGGATATTGAAACCCAGAAACAAGGTGTTGCTGGTCGCTTTTTCGGATAACAAGGGCATTGTTCATCACGAGTATCTTCCTGCAGGCTAAACAGTTATTAAGGAAATGTATTTGGGCATTCTTCGCCGTCTAAGGGAAGCGATTCGAAAAAAAAGCCAGAAAAATGGACTAATGGTGACTGGATCCTACACCTTGACAATGCCCGCCCTCACACAGCGCAGTTGGTGACGAGTTTTTTTAGCGAAAAAGGGGACACAAATCCTACCTCAACCACCCTTTTCGCCAGACATCGCACCAAATGACTTTTTCCTGTTCCCTAAACTTGAGGCAGTTCTAAAATGAAGATATTTTGACACCAGGGATGACATAATAGAAAAATCGCTGTTGGCATTGAAGAGCATTCCAAAAGAGGCCTATAAAAATGTTTCGACAAATGGGAAAAACGATGGCGCTGGTGCGTTGAAGCAAGGGGGGGATTACTTTGAAAAGTTATAATATATATTTTTTAATATCTCACCTTTTTTTTATGGACCCAGTCCTGGAACTTATGGGACATACCTTGTATATTTAGTGAGCCCTCACCCTCTATAACAAATTTCTCATTACTACTTTTTTCTGAACTTTTGATGGAACCTATAAATATTTCAGCAAGGTATTTATCATTTTATTAACAGAGTATCATTTTTTATGTTTATATTTTGCTACTTTGTAAACTTCCCTCATTGCTTATCTTTTTTTATCATTCATAGTTTGTTCTTTCCTTTAAAAATATTCTGTGTCATCCTGAAGTTTGCTTTTCCTAATTATCCACATGGCAATATAATGACGATTTGTGTAAGGTGAATCTCTCTATAAAGAGAGAAACAAGAAATATTTTCAAACCTTTTAAAAATAGACGCCCGTTGAAGAACGATGTTCGAAAGATAGCGGAATAAACGTGTTCTACAAAAGAAGCTCCTTTTTATTCTTTTATATTATCGCAAAATAGTAATGGTAGTCAAAATATTGTTCTCTACATATTACATTTAAATATATATTTGGTCTTATATTCAAACTTCAATTATAAAATATTTCCATAGTTGTGTAGTGATTGGTTAGTAGATTAGGTAATTGTTAGCACTAGTTACTGTAAGCAGGAGGTCCTGAAGTTGATCGAAAGCCATCATTAGAATAGAATGGGATTCAAGAAAATCCTCGAGCTGCCATTGGCTTAGTAGAGCTGGATTAGCGACGCTGACAAGAAGCCTAGTTCTGATGGAAGGAACTTTACATCGAAAAATTAACTCCTTCTTGGTGAACCTTTCTGGTTTATATTATCGCTGCCTATTAGGCTCTACTTCAAATACTTCATCAATATTTGGCTTGAATTCTGATAGAATAAATAATTCAAGAAATATATCTTAAATTGAGAAAATCGTTCCCCATAAAATAGATTGCTTGCCAGTATAAATAATGTTGTTTTGGGCACAGTAAAATGAGAAATATATTACCTATTTCAATTTATTTTATCCTCCAAATAAATGAGGAAGATAGAACCAATGTCAAACCTTAAGTAGAAAAGAATCAGAAATCGACACCCATCATCTTTTAAAGTGCTTCTTTAATTTCATTTACTTTTATTCAAATATATATATATATATAGTGTAAAAACTATATGACAAAAATATAACAGTGATTCCACATTTAAAACTAAACCATAAAACTAAACAACTATTTATTGTTTTTTATATATATATATGCAATATAATTCCCACACTACTTGTAAATAGTCAACACATTTTTTATTTTAATATCCATATATTTTAATATCTGTAATCAAAGAGTAAATAGTCAATGCTTGTATATAATTTTTTAACCAACGACCCGAGGGGTAAGAGGGAGAAGAGGAGAACAAGGGAGTTGGAAAATAAACAAAGAGAAAATGGCTGCGTTTCTTTTTGTCGCGTCTATTATTTCTTATATACAAATTTAGAGTTTTAAATTTATAATTATTCAAAGACTTACCTTAATACGACAGTATTTAGCCGACACAGGATATAATAACCGGTACGTTTTTTCTTTTTTTTAAAACTTTATTGGATTTAGCCTTTAGCCTACACCCATTCGCCACAAAAATGCCAAAAAGGAAGTCAGATACCGACACTCATTTTTCTGACAGAAACGATAATAAGGAATTTAATTTAATGAAAGAACAAATTAATTTACTAACACAAATTATACAACACAACACACACACACAACAGACGATCTCAAATAAAAATTATATAAGTAAATTCTCTGGCCTCAATCAAGATATAAATATTTTCTTTCGTAACATTGAGGATGCAACGAACGATGAACGAGACAGAAAAAAATTTAGTTATTCTAAATTTAGAAGAAGAAGCTAAAAATATATTTTATCGATTGGGCTTAGAACAAGAGACTTATTTAAATATCAAACAGAAACTGTCCACAATCTATATATCAAAGAAGAAGACAACGTTGGAAGAATTGTTCACTCGCCAATTGGAAAAGCCAGAAAAAATTAACGATTATTACCATTTAAGGTTGTGGGTGCATTAGAGAACTCACTTCCAAACAAACAGATTGTTGAAGCACTTACGGCAGGTGTAACGTATGATTTGAAGAAAATGATATACACCAGGAACCCACAGACGCCTTAAGAATGGTTGGACTATGTGAACACCATCCAAAAGTGGCCAGTAACGAGTTCTCGGGGACAACCGACACCACAGCGTGACCTTGACCGTTGGCGACCCGAATCCACTCCCTCGCCTGGCCAAGGACATTACCGGCCACAATATGGGCAAGCAGCGTTTCGCCGACCTGGAGGTGGACGTTTTGCCTTTCGCAACTACGCGGATACCACGCTGCCCAAGGAACAAAGGGAACCAGCCACATCGAGCGGGCATCAACCCAGATCACAAGGATGTGATCCCCCATCAAGGAAAGAGCCAGCATAATGTAAGACTATTCTTTAATTTATCTATTTTCACCTTCAATGTTAAATTTCTTGTGGATACTGGCTCTACCATTAACCTAATATCTTTTGATTATTTGCATAAAATTTTGCCATTAGATATATTTCGAAATATAACTAAATATTCAGTTAATAAGCATTCTAGAATTAATACATTGAGTGGACCAATCCAACCTATATTTTATGTTATTTTACCAGTCAGTTTTTTTAGAAGAAAAGTTAGCTTAAAATTTTATATATTTCATCTACCATATGAAATTGCACTAATAGGATTATATAGTCTAAAAAAAATAAAAACTAGAATTGACTTCAATAGAAATGTAGTAAGTCAACAAGGCACAAATATTCCTGCTACTCTTTTTTATTTTGAAACAGATTTGGCTTATGTAAATGATGCATACAATGTGATAAATCCAGATAGGAAATATAATATAAACCAACACCTTCATATTGTTAATACACAAATCTTAGATAATCACTGTGCACCTTCAGGAAGTAATCCATTCTATGTTAATCATTTACAACAGACACTTTCCACTCAATCAAGCATTCCAGGGGAAAATAAGTTAACCAGTGATTTAATTGATAAGTATCATAAGATAAACAACTTATTAGACCTTAAGTTAATTAGGTTATTGAAAGAATTTGCTGAAATATTTCCTACAGACCCATTTAAAGTTCCTACCCTACATATCCAACCTGTACAGATTAAACCAAATACAGATAGAGTAATCAGGTTGCGACCGTATAGAATTCCATTTACATATTGGAAAGAAATAGATATACAAATCAATGAGATGTTAAAAAATAATATAATAGAACCGGCCATAGGTGAATATGCTTCACCCATTACTCTAGTAAAAAATAGAAATGGAACATTTAGAATGTGTGTGGATTTTCGAAAATTAAATGAACACATTCCAGTTGATCCCCAACCTATACCATTAATAGAATCAGTAATAGAAAAACTTTCGAAAGCCAAGTATTTTTCCAGCCTTGATTTGAGCAACGCTTATTGGACAGTTCCTATCCATCCGGATTCTCGACCTTATTTAGCTTTCACCAACCACGCAGGAGTGTACATGTTTAAAAGATTATCTTTCGGGCTACGAAGCTCACCACAGATCTTCGAGAGAGCTATTGGACAAATACTTAGAAAATATAACTTCCAATTTCTAGAACACTACTATGTTGATATTATATTTTTTTTCTGATAGTTTTGAAGAACACTTAGAACATCTTCGTTTATTCTTCCGAAACTATGCAGGGCAGAAAATATCCGCCTCAACTTTAACAAATGTCAATTATGTAAGACCTCCATTAGCTTCCTAGGATACGAAATCACACAGGGCACTTATAAACCTCACCTAACTAACACTCAGGTAATAGGAACCATCCAACCTCCGACTAATGTTAAAACTTTACAGTCATTTTTAGGTGTCGTAAATGTATATCATAAATTCATTCCCCATTATGCACAGCTTAGATCGCCTTTAAATATACTTCTAAAAAAGAATATTCCTTTTAAGTGGACTCTTGAATGTCAGAAGGCATTTGAAGATTTGAAAAGCAGCCTAACTGCATCACCAGTTTTACATATATTTAAAGAAGATTTACCCTGCTTCTTATATTGTGACGCGAGTACATTAGGGATATCCGGAATTCTAAAGCAAAAGGATGAAAATGGAGAAGAACATCCTGTACAATATTTCTCTCGCTCTCTATGCAAGTATGAACAGAACTACTCCATCTCGGAGCTGGAGTGTTTAGCTATCATTGATTCTATCGAATACTTCAGGGTGTACCTGCTTGGTAGACATTTCACCATTTATTCTGATCACCAAGCACTGGTCTATTTGAAAAATATTAAAAATCCGTCAGGTAGGTTATTTCGATGGTCCTTGAGACTCAGCCCATACACTTTTGACATACACTATCTGAAAGGTAAAAAACAACTCGAAGCAGACTTACTATAAAGACAACCATTTTGCGGATTTCTAGAGGCTCAACAATTGGAGGAACACCAGCATCGTGTACCTGAGAAATATCAATCACTCATCAATACTGATGGACATGCGATTATTACTAAAAAAGGGCGTACCCAGAGTAGTCGTACCTGATACACTAAGAAATAAGTTACTCCAGAAAGCACACGAATGGTATAACCATCCAGGAATCACACAACTCACTAGGTTAATCACTAGTCAGTATTATTGGGATGGTATGACCAAAGATATAAATAACTATATATACAAAATAAAAGGATTTAAAAGCGCGAATGTTTCTTTTATACATAAAACGAACTTCTACTGTCCTTACTGCGATGAAAAATATATTGGGAGGGCTTGGCTCATCAGTGGTGAACCCTCCCAGCGGTTTCGCCAATTTAATCCACCAGACCGCTTCTCAGAGCTCTAATACTGTATTGGATCATTCTGCTTTTATATGCTACACTGAAGGATGAAATATTAGAAATGGTTTTCAAGTAAACTATGGACATAAGCTTATAGGACAGTAGAATTACATTCAAATATTTGCTTCGAGCAATGCTCTTCAGCAAACTATAAAGACAAGGCCAGTTAGGAATAAATTAACACAAAGCAATAACGCGACATCTATACATACAAAATAAAAGGATTTAAAAGCGCGAATGTTTCTTTTATACATAAAACGAACTTCTACTGTCCGTACTGCGATGAAAAAATATATATTGAGAGGGCTTGGCTCATCAGTGGTGAACCCTCCCAGCGGTTTCGCCGATTTAATCCACCAGACCGCTTCTCAGAGCTCTAATACTGTATTGGATCATTCTGCTTTTATATGCTACACTGAAGGATGGAATCTTATAAATGGTTTTCAAGTAAACTATGGACATAAGCTTATAGGACAGTAGAATTACATTCAAATATTTGCTTCGAGCAATGCTCTTCAGCAAACTATAAAGACAAAGCCAGTTAGGAATAAATTAACACAAAGCAATAACGCGATATCTATACATACAAAATAAAAGGATTTAAAAGCGCGAATGTTTCTTTTATACATAAAACGAACTTCTACTGTCCTTACTGCGATGAAAAAATATATATTGGGAGGGCTTGGCTCATCAGTGGTGAACCCTCCCAGCGGTTCCGCCGATTTAATCCACCAGACCGCTTCTCAGAGCTCTAATACTGTATTGGATCATTCTGCTTTTATATGCTACACTGAAGGATGGAACCTTAGAAATGGTTTTCAAGTAAACTATGGACATAAGCTTATAGGACAGTAGAATTACATTCAAATATTTGCTTCGAGCAATGCTCTTCAGCAAACTATAAAGACAAGGCCAGTTAGGAATAAATTAACACAAACCAATAACGCGACATCTATACATACAAAATAAAAGGATTTAAAAGCGCGAATGTTTCTTTTATACATAAAACGAACTTCTACTGTCCTTACTGCGATGAAAAAATATATTGGGAGGGCTTGGCTCATCAGTGGGGAACCCTCCCAGCGGTTTCGCCAATTAAATCCACTGTAATTCTACTGTCCTATAAGCTTATGTCCATAGTTTACTTGAAAACCATTTCTAAGATTCCATCCTTCAGTGTAGCATATAAAAGCAGAATGATCCAATACAGTATTAGAGCTCTGAGAAACGGTCTGGTGGATTAAATTATAAATATAGAAAAACTTCGTAGATATGTAGAAAATATTCCCCATATCACACCTCCTACAGACCTTCCCGACTCTCCTCCTAGACAAAACTATTTTCTATTTCCTTATAGGACTTCACTACAGATATCTTGGGTGATCCGGGTTCCTCCAGATCAAGGAAATGGTTTCAACCGTTTAACCATTTGGACAACAGTATTTTCACGGATGAAACATTTTATAAGCCTGATTTTCCAATAACATCCAAACCAACTTTTTCATCAATAGTAAAGCTCACTAAATCCAGTACATTGGTCTTAGACCCTAAAATCAATCCATTCGATAATATGGTGGAAAGTAATTTGGGTACTACCAAAGAAAAATTACACAGTAAACTTAATCCAAATGCCGATGTCTTTATACCAACAACCTTGGCGACAAAAGAATTTTCACATTATTTAAATAAAGACTCGTTAATAAATAATGTTATCACTCTGTGTACATTTTTGTATAAAACTGTTATATTTAGAATTAAAAAAATTTCCATTGTTTTTAATTACCACAATAATATTTTGGATTCTTTATACTCATTTAACATCTTGTATATACCTTCTTCCTTTATTGTTTTATATCTTGCCTCTACCCATACAAACAAACCTTCATATCTCTTATAACATGTTCTTGATAAAATAGACCGTTAGAATAGTGGAATTTATAAATTTGTATATAAATGTAATGTTGGACTATATGAGGCGATATGATAATTTTAATCAAGCTATAAATTCAAATGATATATGACCTTGAAGACTTGAATATATTACTTTAAAATGTGAAAATAAAAACACTTAATACGTGTGTGGGTTTAAATAGCCTATAAATATCTTTAGCCACCTTACAATATGCAGAGGCTAGCGCTTATCGTTAGTCGGGTATAACAACCCCGCATACCTCCGTTCGTTTTGTCTGGTGTAGGACAGACAAGATGTAAAGGCCTACAGATT
Source organism: Cordylochernes scorpioides (assembly GCA_030710605.1). Classification (NCBI taxonomy): domain Eukaryota; kingdom Metazoa; phylum Arthropoda; class Arachnida; order Pseudoscorpiones; family Chernetidae; genus Cordylochernes; species Cordylochernes scorpioides. The sequence goes on along the minus strand of CP092872.1, from coordinate 39,032,766 downwards.
TAGGACAATTGTAATAAGTTAATTTACGTATAGCAATACGATAGAACAACTATAGGATTAGTATAAGCGTTTTTATAAGATAAACTATCGAGGGTTAAAAGAAAAAATAAAATTTTGGATTTTTAAACACATCATCCTCTAAGATATGGTATAACCCCATCGGTTAGTTTCGAAAATCGATGTTCGGTAAAACCTATCCTAAGATGAGCACTTCAAAATGTTAGTTAGAATTAGAGATCATCCTTTTAAAAAAAAAAAGAAGAAAATTTTGGCTGTAGTGCTTTGACCTATGTACTTCCATTGAGTGAGTCGTAAACTCAATGTACGAGTATATCATAGGAAAAAGTACACAGACAACGTTATCCAGACTTCCAGGTTGGAACATAGGTCTAGCCAACTTGTGGCTAACGATAGGAAGAATAGGGATCGTAGGATGAAGAAAGATATGAACATTTCCAAAGTGAGCAATCGTGGCCGAGAAATCTACCATCCGTAGTCTTAGCTTTTTAACCCCGCACTGTTCGAATCCTATCGACTTATTAGAGAATAAAGATGTAATAAATAACAGTTTAAAATATCAATAGTATATCTTAACCTCGTTAGGATATTTTCAATTCAGAGAAAATTAAAAATTTCATCTAGACTGTGCAGCTACGAATTTCATCTTGCGCACACCCACACAGGTTCACTGCAATATAATTCCCACACTACTTGTAAATAGTCAACACATTTTTTATTTTAATATCCATATATTTTAATATCCATATATTCAGATATCTATAATCAAAGAGTAAATAATCAATGCTTGTATATAATTTTTTGACAAACGACCCAAGGGGTAAGAGGGAGAAGAGGAGAACAAGGGAGTTGGAAAATAAACAAAGAGAAAATGGCTGCGTTTCTTTTTGTCGCGTCTATTATTTCTTATATACAAATTTAGAGTTTTAAATTTATAATTATTCAAAGACTTACCTTAATACGACATGACCATATATATATGGTAATTTAAACCAACAATCCCATATTGTTTATAACTTATAACAATATTTTAATATTGTATAATAGAAACACATCTGTAAATGATTATACGCATTATTGACATGTGTCTTTACATCATCATATGTAATGCAATTTGTACAAACTGAGGATAAATAAATAAAAATCTGTAATAGATTAAGAGTTGAGCTAAGCAAGAGATAGAAGTCATAACGTCAAAATCGAGATAGATTTAAAATTCCCACAACAAGGTCTAAAAATGGACCAGACCACCCACACTCTTCACATCTGGTGGAATGCAAAGACCCCTGTCACATCTGGTGACATGCAAAGCCCCCTTTAGTTCACCATCAGCGGAAGACCACGTCGGTTGTACCAAGGTCCATCTCATCCATCATGTAGACTAGTAAGAAACTTCTATCTCCCCATCATTCGCTCCTAGCTCAACTTTTATCTGTTCACGGAACTTTCTTTGTGCAACTGTGTCTTCGTTTATTGTGTGGACATTCCCAAGCTTTCCACTCTGCCTCGACCACGACTGCCTGTACTCTGTGAGAACTTTTAAAGGACTTACAAGGTGCAGAGAGGTACTGGAAAACTCCCCATCCTGACTGTTCCTCTTGGTCAACACAGTATAGCGAGAGTCAACACTTTATCATCACATATATATATATGGTAATTTAAGAATCATAAACACCTGTGTAAATACTCCCCACCTCTTCTTACACCCCCTACTCTAATATGGACTTTTAATCATGGTACCCAATTCTCCTTTAATCAATTTTACTTTGTATGTATCGTTTTTATGTGTTCAATTAAATAAAGAGGTACATCTTGAGGGAACGTAGAAACCAAAAGGGCTTATCACGCAGCCATGAGGTCAACCGTCGCGTCAACGCGGCGCCAATAAAATGACGTAACAGGACTTACCCGCAGCCAAATAAGGTCAAGCGTCCCGCCGACGCCACGGCGCCAGACGTCTGGTGACGTAACACTTGAGCATATAAAAGGGGCTTGCCCCGCAGCCAAAGTCAGTCAGTTCAGTGGATGCAAGATAGCAGACAGATCGTTAGTAAGTCTTTGTGAACGTGGTGGATGGCCCGACGGCCGCAACCTGGTCACTCCGTTCCCTCTCTCTTATGCCACGGCTTCCCCTGTGATTCGTCTCTGTGTGCCTTACTACTCACCACTATCACGACTGCGCAATCATCATCTTTCCCTACGACTCAATATAACAGACCAGACTACCGAAATCCCACAGTAAAGAATAAAGTCGTCAGGATTCACATAGAGTCGACAGGATTCGATATAGAGTCGACAGGATGAACAAAGACGAAAAAGAGGCCCGGCAGCAGGAGATCGGAGAGTTTCCCAACGGCGACCACGGACCGACGGCACCACCGCCCCATCTTGGCACCATCATCCTTCTGTTGGCAACCATCCTGGAGGGACTGCGGCCCTTCATCCCCAAGCCCTGGATCTTACCTCCTTTCATGACTTCTCCCTTCCATCTCCAGCCATCACATCTTCCGCTCAACGCCAGCAATCTCCCGAAGTTTTCAACTCAAGCCGGGATCATCCTTTCCAAGGCACTTTATATCTGTCTACCTATCTTCCATACTCCCACTTTCCTGCTATTTTAGTTTTCGCATACAATATGTAATGCCTATTTTCTTAGTTATATCCCTTTTTCTCAAATAATTTTAAATATCAATTTTGCCATAGTTGTTTTGCCTTTCAAATTGCACCACACCTTTAATCCTTTTAAACATTATTATCTCTGCATAATTTTTACCTAAAATATATCTCACATTCCATAGTTTACTTTTGAAAATTTGCAATTAGGTTTAACCATTTACAACTATAAATTCTTAACACCATATGTAAAACAATCGGCCAAGAGGACAACAACAAAATAAATTTACCTATTTTTCAATATTTTATTAAACTATCTTTAACATTTTAAAAATCATATTTCCACTATATTTTCGATATGACCGCAATACCTTATGACTTCACATTTCCAGCTTGTGTTTAAATTCCCAAACTTTTAATATTTTGATATTTTTCTCATTTAACTTCATTACTTAATGTTAATATTTTAGAATTTGCATTTTAAACTCCATTGCTTATTTACTGTGTTAATATCTAAAAGCGTTTCTGCCAAAATGTAAATTTAGCGATACCAACTCACACAACTGAAACACGACAAAGATAGACAAATATTTGATCTTAATCACAAAACAGCTAACTTTGAAATTGGAGACCTCGTTCTTGTCAAAGTGTACCACCATCCTAACACTGAAAAGCTTACCCCTTATTTCTCAGGTCCCTACATAATTTTAGAAATTATTTTCCCAATGTGGTAAAGATTAATAGACCAAATCAACCGCTCAATAAGGAACACGACACAATACATATCAACAAACTTAGGCCCTACACAGAAAGCGTCCCTCATATAGCACCCCCCACCATGCAAGCCCATTATGTTCAACCCAAAGATAATGACTTATTTCCGTTCCGACATCTCTCACCGGACTTGTTCCAAGAATACCAACTCCCGATCAAACCATCCAGCAGCCAACCTCGTCTACCTCTAATCCCAAATCTTTTTACCCTAATCCATGTAGAACCGACTTCAAGTAACAATGCTTCTCCAGTTCCCCAGCTACAAATCCATCATGAACCAACCCGGTCCCAAGTCAAATCATCAACCCTCTAACATAATTGGCTCAGCCCACAACTAATCTCTCTCATAAAAAATATAGGATACAATATGAAAACAGTTTTTATTTTCCACTTAATTCTCCTAATTTACACGCTAACAATGCCCTTCTCCACCGTCCCGCTAATCACACTTATCTACATAGGAATATACGCACAAGAAACTGATAGACCTTTTCAACTACAAGCAGCCATTTTACAACTACTTACCATAATCTGTATTTTAATAGGAGAAACCGTTCAACGTCTATTTAGAACTCCCCCACCACCTACGTCCTGACAACTATTTCCCTTACATCACAGATAGCTTATCCCAACCTTATTTTATTTGTACTCCACGTGTTGTACCATACTACCCCGCAACTATCTTCGTTAAAATCAATGTCTTGTCGTAATGCTGCACATTGATGCGTTTGTCAACCTATGTACCCACACATTTTTTTTCTCACCCTATGTTACCACTACAACATCTTTTCAAGCGATCTTTAAAACCTAAAGTGGACTTGTTTACAAATTTTAATCAATGTTTTTCTTTTTTTTTTCTCTCACCAAAGTACTCGAGACGAGTACCATTGTCCAACTTTTGTAAATATCGTTATATTTTAATTTTGTTTCACCATTTTTCTTTTCACACTTCTCAACTTCTGCAATTGTTTTCTCTAAACAACCACGAAATTACCTTGCCTTTCACCAAACCTTACCATCTTAGCGGATCTTTTCACCACCAGCGCGACCCATGTCTTTGTCAGTTTTTTTTAATGTGATGTTTTTCTTTATGGTTTTTATATGTTCATTTTTTTACACTTGCAGAAATTTCCTTGATGTAGTTTGTCCATACACCAAGCTTAAATACTCTGCAGGCATTTTGGTTTTTCACTCACTCACCATCGCGATATTTTCATCCTTTTTTTTTTCACCCAAGACCGCTAAATGGAGAACAATAGTTTTTGATCCCTTGTTAACTAGTTCCAAGACGTCTTAGCAAAACGCCTTGCAAACCCATGTTCTCAAGCTGATCCTGCTGTCAACCAATTTAATCACCATGTTGTCATTCTTTTAACAGTTCCTACTTCATCCTTCCATTCAGTCACCTTGTCGACCGCAAATTCTTACCACCCTGTAAATAGCTTTGTTTGTTTACCCAATTAATTCTCTCCAAAATTTACTTGCCATCTAACAGAATTTAACTCAGGCTTCCCCTTTTTAAATTCTTCAACGCAGTAGGCCCATTCTGTGGTAATTTAAGAATCATAAACACCTGTGTAAATACTCACCACCTCTTCTTACACCCCCTACTCTAATATGGACTTTTAATCATGGTACCCAATCCTCCTTTAATCAATTTAACTTTGTATGTATCGTTTTTATGTGTTCAATTAAATGAAGAGGTACATCTAGATGGAACGTAGAAACCAAAAGGGCTTATCACGCAGCCATGAGGTCAACCGTCGCGTCAACGCGGCGCCAATAAAATGACATAACAGGACTTACCCGCAGTCAAATAAGGTCAAGCGTCCCGCCGACGCCACAGCGCCAGACGTCCGGTGACGTAACACTTGAGCATATAAAAGGGGCTTGCCCCGCAGCCAAAGTCAGTCAGTTCAGTGGATGCAAATAGCAGACAGATCGTTAGTAAGTCTTTGTGAACGGGGTGGATGGCCCGACGGCCGCAACCTGGTTGCTCCGTTCCCTCTCTCTGATGCCTCGGCTTCCCCTGTCTCTGTGTGCCTTACCACTCACCACGACTCAATACAATAGACCAGACTACCGAAATCCCACAGTAAAGAACAAAGTCGACAGGATTCGACATAGAGTCGACAGGATTCGACATATATATTTATATATATTTGCTATTTTTAATAAAAATAGCTTAAATTTTGAATCAATTCGTGAACGATTCGCGAAAATATATAATTATATAAATATATATTTTTTTAAATAGTAAAAAAGTGAATTTTTACTGGGTTCAGGGGGGTAAATAAAGAAAAAGATAACTCCTGATCGCACAGCTATGCAACTAATCAATAAAAAGTTTATATTTATTCCGACAGATGGCGCAAGCCATTAACAACTACAGCAACAACTAACAATCTATCTAAATGGAGTACACAGTTTTCTATTTTTTATTTAGTGTATCTTGTTTAAACCTTTTAGGAAATTGGTAAAGTGTGAAAAAAATTGAATAATTTTAATTCTTTACACATTCTGCCTTTTTCTAGGAAATGTATTGTTTAAATACGCCCTCTATGTTAAAAATATAAAAACTTTTCACCTGCTCGAAGAATCAAGTAGCGACTTGATGAACAGGTTTTTTTTTATTTTGATGTTTTCTTTATATTGAGATTATGTATTTGGAGGATCTTTTAAAATTTATTTATGGAACTCACTGTCACTGGAACTGGGCTGTCATCTGTTTCAAAGTTCAGGCTTGAAGTATATGCTGTCATGATAAACACTTTGATATAGTTGTTTCACCCTATCTCTCAGGTGAATATATTTCCATTCAAAATTTACATACAGAAAAACTAGAATAATACGAACGTCTTTAATCCGAATATTTATCTTCGTCCCTAGAATTTTCTATGAATAGAATTTCCGTTTTTAATTCGAATTTTTGGATAATTTGTATTTTCCTTTTGGTCCCTTGGGCTTCGAATTACCCAACTTCTATATATTTTTGATATTCTAATTCTTAATGTTTTCAAATTATTTAAATTCAATTAAAAACATAATAATTATATATTTGTATGTTTTTATAAAGCCCCGTAACGACATATTTTGAAATATATGAATTTAATTATACCAAATAAAATGGAATCGCCTTCTTAATACAGCACACAAATTGCAGGCATCTATATTGCCTGGTTGATATCAATAAACATTTACCGGGCCAATGGTAAACAGGATGCACGAAGGGACGTGTGGCGACAGGACATGCGTCGGACCTGGAGACTGTTGTTGGATGCTGCGCTGCCTGAAGTATAGGAGCTCCATCTATGATTCCTTTTTTCCTATGGTGAATCTGTATAAGATCGGTGGTCTTAATAAAGTTTTGTGTGTATATGATAAACAGGATATCAACACACAGCTAACATACGGGGAAAAAATAACATGAAACAAAGTTTAAAGCCGCCCCATCACATGTGAGTAGTATTGTTCTCCTAACATAAAAACTATTTGTATTACGGTCACATTCGCGAAATAAGTGTCGAACATTTAAAAGCTTGAAGAGTTTGAAGACATATTCCATTTCACATTTACCTGTGAATATCGCAGACCTATTATTTGACATTTTTTTGGAAGATCTTTGTTATCAATAGACCTGGTAGACCTTTAAGGTTCAAAATTCATTTTTTATTCTTAACAACCCTCAATATACATTTTAATGGGATGAGATCTCACTGGATCTATAATGCCTTACACGATGTCAGAGGATTCGCGAGGAATATGTGACCTGTCCACACGTACCGGTGTTTTAAAACTACATTTAAAAAAAGGAATCTTAATATAGGGATTTGACAAGAGGACTCCTGAAGTTAGCCTATTCTATTTCAATTGTGCTTGTGAATATTCATTGCTCAATTTGTCTCATTTACCGCGAATACTTTCTGGAGAAAGAAAGGATCGACCCTAATATGTATTGACAAATATTTGAAATATTATTCTATTTTTAATTATTAGATTATTACATTTCCATTTAATTTTTATATGGAATAATTGAGTTATAGTTGTCTCAATTTTACAGCTATTACAGTTTGGACCGAAGATTCATGCTAAATCGGCGAAGTGTTAATGGCACAAACTGCCTGTAGCGTAGACAGACAATGTATCGACGGAAATGCCTCATTCGTTTAGGATTATTAATTCTGTTAATTGTCGTTTGTAGAATGAATTGCTAAATAATTGTGATCAACCTGAGGATTAAAGAGAGGGAACTAACACAGCATATTTTAATTAGCGCGTTTTTTTCCAAATAAAACAACTTTCCACTGTTCTCACTGCAATGAATTATATTTTAATGGCAAACCCGTAGAGGGGGTCACCACTGATGAGCAATGATTTCCCGTCATTTTTAATCGCAGTAAGGAGAGTATGAATCTCTTTCTTTTATATATCCTGCATACCGTTCAATACTCTGCAGATTGCAAGCATGGAATTACCAGGAGGTAGAACTACCTAGAAATGCTCCAACTTATCCCAAGCTAGATGTCAATGAGCAGTGAAAGTTACTAGTGATCATAAATTCATCATTTACAAAAATAAGCATTTGAGTTTATAAATTATTTTTGAAAAATGTTGTTTAGCGAACTGATCTCCCACGCTTTTTGATTCTGGTTTGTACATAAAGGAGGTTTATAGGCAATACAAGGATTCACAATTTTTAAAAAATCCCTTGTATCAATATTAAGCGAAAATGCCTGGAGACGCTTAAAGTGTTTTATTTGTTCTTGTCTGATGATCTCTTCGCATTACTGTGTAACACTGGTCCGCTCCCTATCAACGCTGTACAACAACAACAACAAAGCCTTTATTTAGGGCCTCTCGCCCTATACAGGATTTGCCAGTTCACAAGGGATGGGGAGAACACTGTGTGGCCTTTTTCCAGGATATAGTCTTGTGGAATCCAAATATCGCCATCGCTATATACCTATTCTTTGATATTTCATTAATTAGTGCCGGAAATGAAGGACAAAGTTGCCCCGTTTTATCATTTAGTTTTCGTCTTTCCTCAGACAGAGCAGCACAGTCAAATAAGTAGTGCAACATCTCCGTTGTTATTCCTGATCCACAGAAAGTGCATTTCAGGTCTTCACGCCTCAATAAAATCAGATGATGTTCTCTGAAAAAAAAATGAAAGGGTTCTAAATTGTGCGATTAATCTGATGACAGGAAAAGGGAGTTCACTTAAGAAATATTCTTCGGTGGTAAACGTTGTATATATATCTCTATAGTGGGAATATAACTTTGATTGGGTTATTCTTGTTAAGTCGTTTTGTATTGTTTGCTCTATGGCAGTTCTTAATATTCCTGGGATAGCATTCTTTAGTGAATCAGGATCATTACAATAAATAAGCCACGAGGATCCGTTATTTTTGAGTAAATTGCTTAATTGTTTTATAAACCCGATGGACGCACCTGTAGCACAGGATAATTGCCTCATTCTATTTAAACATATTCGAGGCAATCTATTTGTATCCATACTCAGCACCCTCAGCCAATATTTCAAGGTCAATTTCAGAGCTGTTATTATTAATGAGACGCGGCCTGTTTTTGGTCTTATTATGTATCCTGGTGTATATCTAGGCAAATTCAAGAACCTACGAATAAATGTATCTTGTATAGGGTCTAATAAATATACTCTGTTGCTCAAATTGGAGCAGCATACATCAAAACAGCCATCACAATAGAGTCAAACAGTTTCATTGCAGAGTTTAATGAATTAATTTTTGATTTTGCCAATATTGGGGTTGTAGCATTTATTGCCGCAAGTGATTTTCCTTTGAAAAAGTTTGCGGCTTGAGTGGTTTTAGTTGTACTGACCAGAGGGTATCCCAAGTAATTATATCTTCTTGTTACCATCAGAGGTTTACCATTCCAGTACCATCTATCTTCTCTTGAGGATTTACCACCATTGCGAAATACCATAACCTTCGATTTGGACTCGTTCAGTGTCATATAGTTCTCGCCAATATATTATTTCAATATATTAATCTTCTCAACGCTGTAATAAAATATAAGTTATGGATTTTCAAAATAACTTATTGTGTGTTTTTATTTACGTACTCCCTATTTGTTGTTGCTGTACTATTGAGTGTTAGTGTTTCTGTGTGTCACTTTACCCTAGTACTTTGTACTTTGGTGTGTAAACTCGATCAAGAAACCGCCGTCAGTAAGTGCACTACATGTTTAACACATAGGGAAAGCAATTCATATTTTACACCTACATGTATCACAGAGCTCCATTTGGTTACTTTCAATCACTAATAGGGTTGGACTTTTGCAAGAATCGGCGGTTATTAGAGACATTTTTTATTCAAAAAAGTGCCGTATGTGGGATTAGATTCCTGGTGGTGGGGTTTGGAACCTGACGCTGTTTTGTCCATCAATAGAAGTGGGAGTACCTAGAGGTGATCATTTCTCGGCAGTGAATAAACTGTTATCACGGTGTTACATCCCAGCTGTTCCTTACAAGGGAAAAAATAAACATTTCTATAGGACGCAGACCTCTATAAACTACAAAACCTATATTTCTACAATACCCTGCATTGTATGGGACAACTTCGCGCAAATATTTCAGAATCTCTTAGAACAAGAATTCTAGCTAAATCATATACGACAGCGTGAGAGATTGGTCAATAGAACTCTTCGTTAAACAATACGTCTATATGTATTCACAACTTCAAGTATTATACGAGGTAAATTACTGAAGGTGTCGTGTACATATATGAGATGTAATGATCGCCATATTTAATCTAAAATTTCACAAAATAATAAGACAAATTTCTAAAGACACTGACTGAAAGGCCCAACCCTCCAGCCTTAGATTATATTGGCGAATGTGCTGAAAGGGTGCCACGGTGATGAGCCAATCCATCTCAATGTCTTGAGTTCCGATAAAAGTATTCATTATTTCAAATGATATTTTAAAATAGCTCCAAACAATTATTTTTAGATTGAACACAAAATTTAATATAATGAAAATCAGTTCAGAAAGGTGGAAGTATCATTGTACAAACTTTGTAACTTCTATAACATTCCTACCTACAACTTCTTAGAACTGAATTAATATTACATTACCAAAGGCCATTCCATGCAAGAAATGTGGAATCCTTCCAAATAGATTGGAGCTCTGAGTGATAACGACCTTATATAATCACCCTAACTATCTACAGCAAACACTAACCAACTAGATAATAGTTAGGACAAAATAAACTTGTAATAAGTATGATAATTTATGGCAAGCAAAAATATAAGCAAATGAAACTTAAAGGAAATTTTTATTGAATAAATTCGAGTTAAGATTCTTGTAGCGGTGTAATTGGTAATAAAAAAAAACGATTTTAAAAAACATTATTTTTATTGTACAAGCCGGCAAGTTTTCATGCGGTCGCTTTTGGATTCTCAAAAGCTTGAAATCTATATACAAGTCATTTATAAAAATTAAAGTAATTCGAAATAAGAGTATATTTATTATGCACTTCGAAAGCCGTGAATATTTGTACACAATATTTACCAGCCTTATAAATAGGCGGAGAGGCCCGTAAAAGAGCTTAGGCTCGAAGTCTCGCCTTACAAAGTGTATATTGAAGATACTTATTGTAATAGTCTTCGATAATTTATCGATACGGTTTGTGATTCCCAACGTTAACTAATTAAATATTACCTTTGATATATTTAATGGAAGGTACACATTGAACGAAGAGAGTTTATTTCATATTTATTCTTTAAAAGACATTTTTCTTCTTTGATCTCATGCTTTCCATCAATTCCAGTCGTTATTCAAGTGGATAAAAGTAATTTAAATATTCACAGATTAAGTCCACGCAATTTGAGCGCGTCCTTTTGAAACAAAGAAAAGTTCTTTCTATATACCATATATATATGGTATATATATTAAAAACAAAGAAAGGCATATCCTGATCACGAGCACATGTGCTTTTAAGATGGCAGAGCGCCATCTAGTGGAACAGAAATTAACTAAACGTTAATTTAACCTTTTACCTAAATTTTCTTGATCAATAAAATGGGTTGGCCAAGTATCAGGAAACAGGCTAAATCAACGTTTAATTGATTTCTGTTCCACTAGATGGCGCTCTGCCATCTAAAAAGCACCTGTGCTCGTGATCAGGATAGGTCTTCTTTGTTTTTAATATCAACGCCTGACCTCTTAATTTATTTTTTTCTATTATTTTTTCACACACAAACACATATATATATTTTTTTTCTAATAATATTATATTCAATTAATTAATAATATCAGTGAGGTCAATTTCTTTTTTTTTTTAGCAATGCCTGTGTCGAACAAAGCTTACGAACACAAATCTTTATTTTATATTTGGAGTTTTACAATGACGATCAAAGAAGGACTTAGGAATTTAAAGATGAATGTCTGCCTACCTCGTATTTCTCTTTGAAAATAAAACAAAAGCAAATACAGTATTTATAACTACAGAATTCCTTTAACCTCATCAGCTCCAATTGCGTTTTGGGGCATTATAGTTAAAGCGAACTATAAATAAAATGAACAATGTATACGAAAATAAAGTGTTCTGTGAATTTTTTAAAAGCATATAGAAAACCTTGTGTCACATTAGAGGAATAAATTTTATACATTAATATTATATATGCTTGTTTTGATAGGCTTTTTGTGAAAATAATATATATATATATATATTAAGAAAAAGGCATCTCCTTATCGTGCAACTGAAAGTTGCTGATGGCTTGCGCCATCTATCGGAATAAATATAAACTATTCTCGTTGATTTTTAATTATTCCAGAATTGGCCAAATACCCATTCTTGATTAATCAAGAAAAGCTAACCACGGATGCGTTTCGGGCTGTTGGCCCTCATCAGCGTGGTGCAAGCTGTACCTCAACGTCGTCTTTGGGTTCCGGGCTAATTGGCCTATCAAGTAAGGTCTTCTTGCCCCAACATGGCTGCAGAACGCGGACTGGTGGCAAGGGACCCTAAGATTTGGCAGTGGAGGTGTCATCGAAGGGAAGGAGGAAGCTGGAGAGGTCAGGGAAACAGCGCCTTGATGCAATGAGAAGCAGGGATGGAGTCCAGTTGAGGAGGAAGGAGGTCCTGGAAGCCTAGAACTTGAGGGCTCTAGACTTCAAGATGGGGCAGCTTGAGGCTCTCGCCTCGTGCTTGTCTGGGAGGCCCTTGGCACACTTGGAAGTGCGCTGGTTGGCAATGGATGGGCAGGCGCGGCCTTCATGGCCGTCTTCACCGCAGTGGAAGCACTTAGGAGCTCTAGTGCATTGGGCAGAGTTGTGGCTGAAGCCACAACAGCGGAAGCAGACGCGGGCGCGGATGGATTCCTCGAAGTTAAGGATCACTCCATCCACAACGATCCTTCCGCGAATGCACAGGGCTCTGAAGGTCTTGAGGTCCACCTCGATGAAGGCGGTGCAGGTCGCGTTTCTGGGTCCAGAACGGTGCGCCACGCGCACCACCTTGTTCCCAGTAAGCTGTTTGACTGCAGGGGTTTCCAGGAATATCTCTTCAATGGTGGAGTTGGATGTTTCCTCATCCACTTTGAAGAGGCAGATGCGTGGCAGGATCTCCTTCTGTTGGCGGACCTTCATACCATCCAGTTTGTTGGCCAGGGAGGTGGTAACAGCTGGAATGGTGTCGGGGTTGCTGGAGTGGAGGACAAGCTTCCCCTTGGTGCGCAGGGAAGCCCAGACGCCTTGGGGGAGAGTGTGGGCGGCGCGGACAGCTTTTAGCATCTCCCTGGAGTCGGCTTGTGGGTTATCAGAAATAACCACTGTGTGGGCCGCCGATTTCTCTCCGTGGAGGGTCACTCGGGCGGCCGCCGGCTTGGGAGCGCGGGGAGGCACAGGTTTGGCAGAACCTTGCAGGTTTGTCCTCTTTGCAGGTGGGTTGGGAGCCTCAGGCTGCTTCCTTTTTGAGGGAGCAGGGACAGGCACCATGGGGGCAGGCTTTTTAGTTGGGAGAGCAGCAGGAACAGGGGTGACGGGCTTGATTGGGTCGGAGCTGGGCTGGTTTGGGTGCTGTGACTAGCAGTTGGAGGCTTGTTTTCTTCCACGAGGTCGTTCAGCTCCGCGAAGGCGTTGAGCGTGTCAGTAAGGTTCTCCACATCAGCGCAAAGGGCCTTGATCAGCTTATTCCGCGTTGCGATGTACCCGATCATGTCTTCGTGCAGGGGCTTGAGGGCGGGATGGCCAAAGCCGCACAGGATTTGGAGGTGGCGGGAGAGCACCATTCCGTCCTCCTTATCCAGGGCAGCGTTATCCACGATGGGCTTCTTGGCATTCTTCTTCTTAGCAGGATTCATGGCAGGAGCAGGAAAGCAAAGATGTGACCAGGTAGAGAGCTAGCTGGCGAAAAAGAATGACGAAAATGAACCTGACTGTACCTCAACAACCAAGGAATTGGTCATTAAGGCATCCTGAAAAATCATGAAACGGGTAGTTAAGGCCAGAATTGCGTGAGAACGCTACACAATGTGAAAAATAGTACAAATGTTATATTGTATTGGGATAAGGTGCATAAATTAAGAAAAAGGCATATTCTTATCGTGCAACTGAAAGTTGCTGATGGCAATCAGAACTAGTATTTGCCAATTCTGGAATAATTAAAAATCAACGAGAATAGTTGATATTTATTCCGATAGATGGTGCAAGACATCAGCAACTTTCAGTTGCACGATAAGGAGATGCTTTTTCTTAATTTATGCACCTTATCCCAGTACAATATTACATTTGTACTGTTTTTTCATATTGTGTAGCGCTCTCACGCAATTCTGGCCTTAACTACCCGTTTCATGATTTTTCAGGATGCCTTAATGACCAATTCTTTCGTCGTTGAGGTACAGCTTGCACCACGCTGATGAGGGCCAACAGTCCGAAACGCGTCCTTAGTTAGCTATTCTTGATTCATCAAGAATGGGTATTTAGCCAATTCTAGAATAATTAAAAATCAACGAGAATAGTTGATATTTATTCCGATAGATGGCGCAAGCCATCAGCAACTTTCAGTTGCACGATAAGGAGATGCCTTTTTTCTTAATTTATGCACCACATTATAAACCAAGGATGGTATTTCAACTTTAAAAGAAATAAATAACCAAGATATATTGGAACTAATGAAAACAACAATTACAGATGTTATGGACCAAAAACTGAAAGGGATCCAAGATGAATTAGTCAAAACAACTCCAACATATGCTCAAGTAGCTCGTACAGAAACATCACAAGATTACATAAAAAAAAAACAAAATTTACATAAGGAGTTCACAATAGTGGCAACACCTATAAATGTGGAAGATAATACAAAAATGTATCAAACTATATCAGGCAAAGTTAAAAAGCTTAGGGACGAAGGAAAAAAAATAAAGATTAACAAAATTATAAATGCTAGGAAATCTGTAATAATAAAGACCCCTACAGAATCAGACATGGAATCTCTAAATGATGAGTTAGGCAGGGCAGAGGAACTCGCAAATATCACCAAAATATTTATCCCCAAACCAAGAGATCCTACAGTAATAGTCAAAAATGTTAATAAACTTACAGAAACCGCTAATTTTACTAAAACAATCTGCAGTATGAACCCTGAATTGAACGAAATGGAAAATGATATCCATGTTTTGTTTAGCATGAAATCGAATAAGCCCCACCACAACATAGTTCTTAGGGTTTCTCCAAAGGTTTACCGAATCCTTAAAAATATGAATAATAAATTATATACTGACTTTGAACGCTGTTTTGTGGAAGATAAGATTCTGGTAAAACAATGTCAGAAATGCCTTCAATTTAATCCCAACCATAAATTGGCCGATTGTACTAACGTCGAGATATGCAAATTATGCGGCGCGCAAGGAATTCATGACTGTTCAAAAATTTGCAATTGTTATAATTGTCTAAAACATCCTAAATTTAGAAACTCGCCGAATCATAGAGCTAATTCCTCGGACTGTCCTCTATACAAAATACAGATAGACAGAATTATCCAACGAACGAGATATGATCCAACCGACAATTAGGCAAATTTCGCAGCTAAGATTTTTGTTTATTTAGTTTGAATATCATGCAGGGAAAAGGAATTAAATGTTTACAACAAAATGTAAGAAAAAGTATCTTGGCACTGAATGAGCTTCAAGCTTCTATAAAAGACAACCCACCAGATATCATCCTAATACAGGAACCTTATCTGATTGATAGAGATGTAATTTTCGATTTGGAATCTCAAATAGTGCATTCAACGACAGATGAACTAATTTATACTGCAACGATCTTTATGAATAAGAGTTTTTAAAATTTAATAAAATCAATAAATTCACAAACTCCTTTTGTACAACCACTTCTTTAAATTCAGCAAAATCAAATACTATTATCGCAAACTTTTATATACATCCACATAGATTTAATGACACTCATAGAAAATTTATCCAAGAGCTTCTGGAGACCTACAATCAACAACCTATTATACTATGTGGTGACTTTAATTCTAGACACCCAGTCTGGTTTGATCCGACAACAAACTCCAATGGTTTCAAATTCCACTCCATCATTGATGAACATAACCTATTTATTCATAATCTTAAGATACCCACCTGCCGAAATTCTATCTTTATAGATCTTACGATTTCAAACAAAAAATCAATAGGTTTGGTACAAAACTGGAAGACGACTATATTGACGCACATTTCAGATCACGTAGCAATAACCTTTGACATTTATCACAATTTTAACAGGCAAAGGACAGTTCAAAACTCAACATGGAAATTTATAGAAAAAGATGCTGATTGGAAAACATTTACCGAAAAAATAGCAATACAAGACGTAGATAATATTATCACCATGATAAACCACGCGTCAAACATCAAAGATATTGACAACATTGTAAAGACTCTCAAACAAATAATTAAAGAGGCAGCTTATCTGTCACTAAATGTCAAGACAAGAAGCGGAAATCATAAAACAAATACATACTGGTGGGATGGGAAGCTGGAGAAAATGAAAAACGATTTCCACTATATTAGAAATTTGTATTACCGACATGGAAAGGTCCTTGAAAAGACCTATAAATCAATGAGAAATAAATATTTAAATAAAAGTAAAAAGGCAAAAAGAGCGAGTTGGAGAATTTTTATAGAAGAAAGTCATTCAAATAACTCATTTGGTAATGCTTATAGGATATTCAAGTCATTGAGATCGAAAAATAGAAATTTAGGATTACCACTAATAGATAATTTACCAGATCATTTAAAGACCGACAAAATAAAAAGTTTAATAAACGATCTATTTCAGGATGATATTGGAGGTTTGGATAAAGATGATCATATTTTGATTAGAAATTATACGCCTAAATATAAAAATAAAAGTAGTGTTTATATCGAATCTAAGGAAATAGAGGAAACAATTTTAAAAACAAATATTAAAAAAGCACCGGGCCCTGATTACATTAGTAACAATATGATTAGACAGGCTAAAATAAAAATAATCCCAATTCTGCATAAATTATTCAATAAATGTATAGAAATGGGATATTATCCGGATGAATGGAAAAAATCATTCTTAAAAATAATTCCAAAATCAGGCAAAACGAATTATGAAATAAATAAAAGTTATAGACCTATATCATTGACATCTAATCTATCTAAAACATTTGAGAATATAATAAAAAATAAATTAAGTAACTATTATTTAGAGAATAATTTAATGAGCTCAAGGCAGCATGGTTTTATGAAATCTAGATCAACAATTACTGGAATGGATAAAATTATAGAAACTATATTGAAACATAAACAAAAAGAATTGACTTCCTTGATAGCTATAGATATTGCGGGTGCATTCGACAATGCATGGTGGCCTGCTATTATAAAAAGAATGGATAATGATGATGTTCCTTCAGATTTAATACGGATCATAAAATCTTATTTGAATAATGAAAGGGAGGTGAAATTTACATACGAATCAGAAACTTTTTATAAGAAACTAACTAAAGGATGTCCACAGGGTGGACCTTTATCTCCACTTCTATGGAATATTTTGCTAAATGATTTGTTGATAAATTTTGATTCAATGAATGCAGATATTATATGTTATGCAGACGACGTTACAATAATTTGCTGGAATAAGACTATTGAAGGACTAAAAACCGCAAGTGAATACACCTTAAATTATGTGATCCAATGGTGTAATAGAAATAAATTAACGATCAGTACAGAGAAGACTAATATGCTATACCTACATAACAGACAAAAAATACCTATTAATGTTAATAACAATATAATAATGCCGGTCAAGCAAGTAAAAATTCTGGGAATGAAATTTTCTAATCACAAATGGAAAAACAAAGTTAACTTTACACCGCATGTTAATGATATTCTGTGTAAGGCAGGACGTATGAAAAATTTATTATGTTCACTAAGTGGCAATATGTGGGGTTTAGACACTGAAAAGAGGTTAACTTTATTCAAAACAATCATTAGGCCTGTACTTACATACGGTTCTGAAATTTGGTTCAAATATTTAAACAATCGTTGTAAACAAAAACTGAACTCCATGCAGTACCAGATCGTTTTATGGGCAGTTAGAGCATACAAAACCACTTCATCAAACTGTGTGCATAGCTTGGCAAAAATTCCACTCCTAACAGATTATATAGAATCCAGAATAATCAAATTTGATCTAGCTCAAATGTCCATTGAAGATCTAATTACTTACGAACCCTATGCTCCAAGTATAGTCAAATCATTCTTACACGCAAAAATGAATGAAATTTTTGAGAACACTAATGAAATTTTCAGAAGCTTTTTCGTATTAGGAATTCCAAGATTTTTCCGTCCAAATTTTTATAATATCCAATTCATTACAGATCATGGCAATTTTGGGAAATTTTTGGCAACTATCGGCGCCGTGAAGGAACCAGGATGCTTCTGCGGAGGTGAAATTCAAGACGCGAGACATCTACTTCTGGAGTGCCCAATTTTCCGGGATTTTAGGGAAAATAGATTTGGTCGTATTGGACAGCTTGATGAATTTGTAGACAAAAAAGAAAAGTATAAAAATTTTGATCAATTTTGTAAATACATATACAAATTTCTCTTGAATTGGAAAAAAGAGAAGGAATCTTAGAAAAAAAAAAAGAACTGCGATGCTTGCTCTGTGTGTTTTGCTTTGTTGTTTGTTTTTCTCTTTGGACAATTTTCTTTAGTTAATTTATGTAAAATAATGAATTGAACAGGATTGTATATAGCCGAATTGCTGTAATGCAGTGAAATGTATTGGCGCAAATATCCCTGAGTTTGGGATATCGCGTTTCATGATGTTAATAAAGTTAATTATATCCCAGTACAATATTACATTTGTACTATTTTTTCACATATATATATATATATATTTTTTTTTTTTTAAATGTAAATAATAAAGTTTATCTAATAAAAATTTAAATCTTAAATATAATTTAAATTAAGTTGATATTATAGAATAAGTTAACATGGATTTATATATTGACTGAACTATATTTGAAAAATTGTAATAATAGTAATATTTTATATACCAGGTATATTAGTATGAAACGCGAAAATTTTGAGTGAATTCAAAAGTTCACCAATTCCATACAACAAAATATTTTTTATTCAAAGTAATTGCCCTGATTAGCTATACACTCGGACCACCTTTCAGGCAATTTTCGAATTCCTTGTCTGAAAAATTCTATTTCTTTTGAGTCGAACCAGTCACCAAGCCATTTTCGGAGTATGTCTGAGTTCGAAAATTCCTGGTTTTTTAGGGCGTGTCCTAAAGATGTGAAAAGGTGGTAGTCCGGCGGCGCTAAGTCTGGTGAGTATGGCGGGTGGGGTAAGAGTTCCCAGCCCAAGTCTTTTATGGTGTTTTTTTTACCACTGTAGCGTGCATTTGTTGTTCGTAGCGACTAGTATTGACTGTTTCGCTAGGTTTCAGGAGCTTGAAATATACTACGCCGGTCTGTTCCCACCATACGCAAAGCATTGTCTTTTTTCCTAAGCGATTGGGCCTAGGCTTCCGTTTTGGAAATTGGCCGAGCAGGCCCCACGACTTTTGGCGCATAGGATTGCTGAAGTGGATCGATTTCTCATCAGAAGTTATGATTCGGTGCAAAAATGACTTCTTTTCATGCCTGGTGAGCAGCCCTTCGCAGGTCACCAGACGCCGTTCTTGCTGCCTTTCGCTCAACTCGTGGGGGACCTATCTGGAAAGTTTTTGGGTCATTCTGAGGCTGTTTAAACGTAGGGAAACAGAACCTTGAAACACCTGGAGCTGTTTCGCGAGTTTCTCCTGCGTTTGGGTACTGTCGTCATCCAACAAAGCTTGCAGTTCAGCGTCCTCGAACTTTTGGTGCGGTTTTCCACGTGGTTCATTATCAAGTTCGAAATCGCCACTTTGGAATTTTTAAACTACCTGTAACACTGTGATTTGCTCAGAGCGTGGTCGCCGTGAACTTCCTCGAGCATTCGGTGGGCTTCAGTGGCACTTTTCTTCCAGTTGAAAGCGAATAACAAAACTTCCCGCAAATGGGCACTTTTTGGCTCGGAAATCACCATTTTCCACGGGCTCCAAAAATTTTCCACGATTTGAATTTTTCTAAAACTCCACACATGCTGATGCCACGTGAGTCGAAAAAAAATGCCTTCAACAGCGCCACCGTCAGCTCAAATAAAGTTGCACAGCGCCCTCTGGCAGCCATTTTCGCGTTTCATACTAATAGACCTGGTATAAATATATTAGATAAAAGTTGATAATTTTTTTGTGTTTAAGTTAGATGATTAAATAGTTGTTTATAGGAATTATATTTATATATCTCATTAAGGAGAGAAAAAATGTAATTATATGTTAGAATAATATGTTTTTATTTTAAATAGAAAAAAGTAAATTTTTGAAAATAAAAATAAAATTTAACAACGCAACGTCTTTTATTATCGGCTTTTACCCGTCATTTAGACATACTCTAAAGATATATATGAATAAAAGAAGAGAGAGATTTATAGTGATTATATATTTATTTTTTAGTAAAAGAGAGGAAAGAGATAAAGAAAGAACCATACACTTTTATTTCAACAACAACCTTACAACCTTCAACCTTACAAGGTAGAAGAATTGGAAGGGTGTTAGTATTTTATAGTTAATTAATAGAGTTTTTGTAATTTTTTTATATAATTTTTTTTCCATATATAATTTTTATTTTTTATAGAGTTAGAATAATATGATATAATGTTTTGCCTAGTTAAGGATAGATAAAAATATTTTAAATCTTTGCCAATTAGAAATTATTTTTTGGAACCCTAATGGTAGGCCAGGACAATACACAAAAGGAGATTGGAAAATCTATTGGAAAGAGAAATCTGTGGTATCAGGGCTCTTCAGATGAAAATACCACCCCATTTCGCCGTTACTTCATTATGGTTAGATTTCTCTTCGACCATTATAGTGTATAATTGAGTTAATATTAGATAACATAGAATGAGGTTCTATACTTACCTATTCAAAGTGACGCCTGCTGCTCTCTAGAGACAGTGCACATGTGTGGGCATGTAACATGTGGCTGTTTGGGGCCCGCCAACTTTGTTCTAAAAGTAACCCTCCCTCTTCTAGGAAACCTTATTTTTAAAGTTGTTTAAAGTTAGAAAAGCTGTCAGAAAAGAATCATTAGAAATTTTAAAGATTGCGAAAATATGTATTAATTTCTTGTTTCCATTGATTTAAGTCAAAATTATATTTAAAATTATAAATCAATTGAATAATAAAACATTTATTATGCTTCAAATGCATTTATATTTGGTTTTCAGTTCCCTCCCACAGTAACTGGAGATCAAATTGAATGAATATAATGCTTTATAATAGTTATCATATAATTAATTTATTTAAAGTCATAGGAAATATATTCAGTTATTCTATCATTTGTTTTATTATAAGAGTAGAATATAAGTTGTTGGTTAGATTAATTGGAGAAGTTTGAAGTTTCAAATTTATAATTATATTTATTATTGCTTAGGTACTTGTGTATTGATAGTTTATTGTAAAATTTACTGTTTTGTATTTAAAACCGTTTTTTAAATACTCTTTATTAAGATTTTTAATGTCATTAATACAATTTGTTTTAATATTGTTGATTCTATAAAATCTTAAAAATTGACCAAAATATATGCCTTTGTAGCAATTTGATGATATGTTGGAATTAAAATCACAGAATTTAATAATTTTAAAATTATAACAATTTCTTTTGTCATATGTTCCAACCCATTTGTTTGCAAGGTTTATTTTTAAGTCTAAAAGTTAACTTTTTTGTTATTAGTTATCTTTTCATTATTTTTAAGTTTCAAATATTAGGGTATATTTTGTAAATTACATTATTGAATTGTGGGTTATTCAAGATAATAATGTCATCTACATAGCGGAATATATGCCAATTTACATCATTCTGTAGAAAGAATTATCTTTCATACCAAAAAAGTAATAAGTTGCCTAGTAGAGGACTGGATGAAGTTCCCATAGGAACACCTTCAGACTGAATATATATTTTATTTTTAAAATAAATATAATTGAATTTTAAGAAGGTTTCAAGTAATGTTTTTGCTGTATTGTTATCAAATTTAAATGTTTTGTATTTGTTGTGAATAATTTGAATATGGAATGTTCTATCATTAATGAATTCGTTTATTAAGCTGTGTATTTTATTATTAAGGTCTTCTAAACGTATGTTAGAGTAAAGATCTTCAAAATCAAATGTATGAATTGTATTGATCTTTGGTAGATTATTCGTTAGGAAGTTAATAATTTTTTTTATTAGAATCTATGAATTTATAATCATGTTTGTTAGTTATTTTATTTATTATGAATTGAAGTGTTGAAGCTAGTCTTAAATCTATGTTTTTTATGACTGAGTTTATTCCTAATGTGATTGTTCTGAATGAGATTGGTGTTTTATGTAATTTAGGAATAATATAAAATTTCGGTATGTTTGTGTTTTTGTTGTAATTTATAATTTTTAGAGTGAGTTTTCTACATTTTTAATATATTTTTTTATTTTAGTTTCAGTTGTTCTTATGAAAGTGTATTTACTATTGTTATTAATTTCATTTTTTAGAAGGTCATGATATGAGTTTTTACATATGATAGATAAATTATTTGAACATTTATCTATTGGACATATGATAAAATATTTTTTGTAAGCCCTCAAAAGTGTCTTTTATGGAAGTAATGTCCGATTCATTAGGTTTTGTGTATTTTAGTGTGTTGTTATAATAGTTTTTTATTTCTTTACTTAATTTATTTTTTTATTCTAGGCAGGTAAATTCAGGAATTTTGTGTTTTATACTAGTTTTATCAATGAATATTTCGATGAATATTTCGAAGTATAGATTTAATTGTATTATTGAAATTGTGTTTGATCTGAGGTATCCTCTATTTGAAATGTTTTGGAGTTTTGGTTCCAAATAGAATAATCGCTAGTTAAAATATGTCCTGTAAATTTATATTTATCTAGAACATTGTGGCAATCACATTTATATTTTTTAAAAATTTGTGAGATTATTAATAAATGGGTTATAATTGCATAATATACTGCCTATATTTTTGTTATATTTCCAGGTAGTTTTAAAATTTAAACCCTTTATAGGAAATAAACTGTTAATAGATAGGTCATTAAATATATCATTAAATTTGAAATGATCAAATAATTTGTTATTGAATTTATTAATAATATTAATTTGGTTAGTTTTTTGTTTAATTTTTCTGTATTTGAAGATGTCGTTTGTGATATCTATTAATCTATTAGAAAGATTGTGAATTTTAATGTGTTCCACGAGTTTTATTTTAGTTTGCTATTATTTAATTTGAATAATGTTTTAATAAAATTTTCAATAAAACTCTTTGTGTACATTTTGTTTGTGTTTAATAAGTTATTAAAGTTCATAAATCCTAATTTGTTGGTAGTTTTACCTCTGGTTTTGACTGAATTATTATTAGAGTTATGTTTTTTGTATTTATTACTAATTTCATAGATTGATATTTCAGATTGTGGTGTGTATATGTGTGGTTAAGTTCTTCGTTAAGTAATTAGGTTATAAAGTGTTGTGTTGATAAATGTAATTGTTTTCTAATAATAATCGTTGTTTTTGTCTTGACAAATGTCAAGTATTTCTATCATGTAATTGTTAAAGTTATGTATTTTATATTGTGTTGTTTCATGTATGTGTTACCAATTGATTTTTGGAGTGGTTTCTATGTAAATTGATTCTTATGTTTAAAGGATTGCAAGTTTGTCCTATATATGAAAGTTGACAAATTTGGAAAGTTAATTTAAAAATAGTGTTTACTATCTTACAACTAGGTGTTTGAAATGTGTTATAGTTCTTGAAAGTTGGGCAAGTTTGAGATTTCTTATTTAGACAATTTTTAGCGAGTTTAGAGCACATAGAAGGGGTGCTAACCCAAAATGTTTGTAGTTTTTTTTTAGGTTTTTTAGTTTGTTATTCTTTACATTTTTTTTAATTAAAATTATTATTTGTTATAGAGATGTTAGTTGAATTAATTAATAATTTGTTTCATAATAAATATAGATTGTTGTATGTATGTCTGTAGTAATTGTAAGAATAACTAATAAAAAACATCTTTAAACTGACTAAAACACTGAGAAAAAAAAATTCTGTGAGTATTATGTGATTATAATTACTTTTATATTTTAATCTTTCCCTTAAGATATAAATTATACCTTTTGGATATGCAAATAACAGAGTTTATCTATTAAAAGTTGAAATCTTAAATATAACTTAAATTAAGTTATTATCATAGAGCAAGCTCGTATGAATTTATATGAAATGTAAATAATAAAGTTTATCTAATAAAAATTTAAATCATAAATATAATTTAAATTAAGTTGATATTATAGAGTAAGTTAACATGGATTTATATATTGACAGAACTATATTTAAAACTTGTAATAATAGTAATATTTTATATATAAATAGGAAATTCTATTGGATTAGCAAGCTAAATCTAAATTAAATATATTAGATAAAAGTTGATAATTTGTTTGTGTTTAAGTTAGATGATTAAATAGTTGTTTATATGTATTGTATTTATATCTTATTAAGGAGAGAAAAATGTAATAAAAGTAACTATATGTTAGAATAATATATTTTTATTTTAAATAGAAAAAAAGAAGAAAATATTTGAAAATAAAAGGAAAATTTAACACGGTAACGTCTTTTATTATCGGCTTTTACCCGTCATTTAGACATACTCTAAAGATATATATGAATAAAGAAAGAGATTTATAGTGATTATATATTTATTTTTTAGTAAAAGAGAGGAAAGAGATAAAGAAAAGAACCTTACACTTTTATTTCAAACAATATAATAAAACAAATGATAGAATAACTGAATATATTTCCTATGACTTTAAATAAATTAATTATACGATAACTATTATAAAGCATTAAATTCATTCAATTTGATCTCCAGTTACTGTGGGAGGGAACTGAAAACCAAATATAAATGAATTTGAAGCATAATAAATGTTTTATTTTTCAATTAATTTATAATTTTAAATATAATTTTGACATAAATCAATGGAAACAAGAAATAAATACATATTTTCACAATCTTTAAAATTTCTAATGATTCTTTTCTGACAGCTTTTCTAACTTTAAACAACTTTAAAAATAAGGTTTCCTAGAAGAGGGAGGGTTACTTTTAGAACAAAGTTGGCGGGCCCCAAACAGCCACATGATACATGTCCACACATGTGCACTGTCTCTAGAGAGCAACAGGCGTCACTTTGAATAGGTAAGTATACAACCTCATTCTATGTTATCTAATATTAACACAAATATACACTATAATGGTCAAATAGAAATCTAACCATAATGAAGTAAGGGCGAAATGGGGTGGTATTTTCATCTGAAGAGCCCTGATACCACATATTTTCTTTCCAATACATTTTCCAATCTCCTTTTGTGTATTGTCCTGGCCTACCATTAGGGTTCCAAAAGATAATTTCTAATTGGCAAAGATTTAAAATATGTTTATCTATCCTCAACTAGGCAAAACATTATATCATATTATTCTAACTCTATAAAAATAAAAAATAAAAATTAAAAATTATATATAAAATATTATATAAAAGATTCACAAAAACTCTATTAATTAACTATTAAATACTAACACCCTTTCAATTCTTCTGCCTTGTTTGAAATAAAAGTGCATGGTTCTTTCTTTATATATTTCCTCTCTTTTACTAAACAATAAATATATAATCACTATAAATCTCTTCCTTTATTCATATATATATTTAGAGTATGTCTAAATGACGGGTAAAAGCCGATAATAAAAGACGTTACGTTGTTAAATTTTCTTTTCTTGTTAATTTTTTTTTTTTCAAAAATTTCCTTTTTTTTCTATGTAAAATAAAAACATATTATTCTAACATATAGTTACTTTTATTACATTTTTCTCTCCTTAATAAGATAAAAATACAATACATATAAACAACTATTTAATCATCTAACTTAAACACAAAAAAATTATCAACTTTTATCTAATATATATATATAGAGAGAGAGAGAGAGTATATTTTAAACTGTGTAACGATGGCACTTTTAGTATATGTCACATATATTCCAATTAGTTAAAGCCTATACCTTAAATGATCCTGCCCTTCTTTTGGAATTTACACCATTTCTGTTTGCTGCCACCCCCATATTTTGTATATATGCTATATCTTTATTAATAATACCTGTAAACCCCTATTTGTATATTAAACTAAACACAAAGCAATAACGCGCCATCTATACATATAAAATAAAAGGACTTAAAAGCGCGAATGTTTCTTTTATTAATAAAAGAAACATTCGCGCTTTTAAGTCCTTTTATTTTATATATTAAACTAAAATTGGTGACGTCAAAATAAAAATCCAAAGAGCGGTCAGCTGGGGAGAGAGGAGGAAAATGCCAAAGCCCAGATGGGGGCCCCCCTCCCCCCAGGGACTCATTATAGACAACCCCTGAAAAGAAGACAAGTTTTGACAGGGTGTCAGCAGATATTCTAGAGGTGTTGCTCGGCAGTCCGCTTCAGCCTTTCTCTCTCTCACACACTCGCTCTCCATGTCTCGGTGATAAACATCGAAGTTGGTGTAATGGCCTCTACCTCTGTCCTGTGGGCTGTCCCCGATCCCTCTATGTGCTAACATCTAGCCCTGCCTCTGCTTCTTGTTGTCCGCTTGTGGAAAGATCATCAACACTCGCCTCACGTACAACGACTGCCAGTTCATCCATACGTCGGCACATTGCAACAATATTACATATATATGTGATAATTAGTGAGGTCTGGTAAGCCTTGTAAAATCCTGTCGACTTAGATGTGATAAAGGGTTGCTGTCGACTTATCTGTGATGAGATCCTGTCGACTCTCGCTATAAGCTGTGGTAACCGGTGGTCAAACCTGTAGTAGCCGAGAGGGACAGTCAGGGCGTGGAGAGTTTTCCAGTACCTCTCTGCACTTTGGAAGACATTTAACAGTTTTCACAGAGTACAGGCAGTCGTGGTCGAGGCAGAGTGGAAAGCTTGGGAATGTTCACACACAAAAAACGAAGAGACACAGCTGAAGTAGGAAAGTTCCATGAACAGATAGGAGTTGAGCTAAGCAAGATGGAGTTAGAAGGGTTCTTACTGTTTACATGACGATGAGGTAGTCCTGGCTAAGACTGACAAGGGCTCGCACGGACGGTGAAAGGGGTGACTTCTGACTAACTGCGGACTAACTGCGGACTAACTACGGACTAACTGCGGACTAACTGCGGTCGGCTAAAAAGCGAGGTGTTTATATACCATTCCCGAGGAGGGGGGGGGGAGTTGGACTTTAAACGTCTGCGGCATTCCGCACCCTTTGGACCAGATGGCAACGGGCTGCCGAATTCCTTTTCAGGGTTGTTGGATTTCTCTCTCGATTTTAGACGTTTTTGAACTTATCAATCTTGCTTTAACTCAGCTCTTAATCTATTACATAGTTTTATTTATTTGTCTTTAGTTTGTACAAAGTACATTACATATGGCGATGCAATGACACAGATTAATCATGCATATAATTATTTATAGCTGTGTTTCTATATACAACATGACAATCTTGTTATAAGTAATTATACAATATAGGGTTGTTGGTTTAAATTACCATATATATATATATATATATATATGATATGATCCTGTCGACTCTTCTGTGATATGATCCTGTCGACTTTCAATGTGGCACTATAGTGATAATAATGTGGTGAGTGAGAAATAAGGAAACAACAAGTTTGGAAGATGGAACCCAGCAAACCGAGGGAGAGAGGGAGCGCTAGCGGGCTGCCACCGCGGAAATGCACGTCTTGTGTGGCCACCTCCCCCACGTGTGAGTAAACATAGAACTGAGGTTCCAAGAAAAGGCCCTGCGGTCGCCCCCTTGGAATGTGACTGCTATATCAAGTGACCGGCCTTAGCTGCGTTCTCTCTCTCTCTCTCTCTGGTCGACTGTAGATTTGTTTTATTAATCCTGGAAGAGCATATATTATGACATATGGCCCCCGTTGAAGAAGGCTGAACATGGTTTAAGTATATTTAAAGCTGGAGAAGCCAGGAATAGAGAAAATAATTTTACAGTTAAAATTAGTTATGGTAATGGTGACATAGTTTTATGTAAATAAAATATTGTATAGTACACAAGTAAATATTATTTACAAGCAGTTTTACAACACCGTGGAGTTTGACATTTAAGGAAATCTTTGAAAATATCCAGGTTATAAAAGGCTATATACAACAAAATCTAATGTACTATAAGGGAAGTGATATGGAGGAGTGTGAACAACGAGAAGAAGAGTCACATACATATGGTGAAATTCTGAAGATCATTAAGACTGGAGAACTCTACACTTTAAGATATTTTTCAGGCGGATATGGCAAGGGGAAACTTGTCATGGGCTTTCTATGCTATAAGTGTAGAGTACGAGAAATGAGATCGAGGTTGACAATTGTGTGAGCTCAGGACTGAGGTAAATATAAAACTACATACAATGTTAGAACCTCTGCGAACAGAGCGAGGGGAGACTTGCCCTGGGCCAATCTAACTTATCTATGTAGTTACTTGTGTAGCGAGTCCGAGGGGAAAAGTCCCGTGTGTAGGTGAGGAAGTCGAACGGACTTATATTTAATTTGCGGAAAGTCTGCGCGCACAGTGCCAAAAATTGGGACGAGGACTGCGTTGTCCGTTACAAGTGACAAGCTGCTCGGACACGAGGTGTTTGAACCGTCGTGGGAGCTTGTGCAAGGCGATGATTTCGCGGTGGGTTGAAAGTAAGACCCATGTCTGCGCGAAATGACGCACCGGACAGAATCAGCGACGATGTTTAAAGTACCTCCGTGGGAAATATCGAAGGTAGGCTATATCGTGCTGGTTTGGACAAGGGACAAACATAGATTTGAAGACAGGGTCCGTGTGGCGAACGTGTGGCGCGAGAAGAAGAAGCGAACTGTGTCGCTCGATGCAGATTGTTCAAGTGCGAACAAAAAAGGGGTTGATAAATATCTAGCAGTTAGTCAATCTGCACCCTGTGACGAACACGCCATTGGCTAGATGGTGTGGGTCGGTGGATATGTTAGAGATGAACTACGAAATATATTATCATAAATGAAGGGCGAAGGTTAGGATTTTGAAATGACAATATAGAAGTTCGATAATTGATCAATCAATAATTCTCTATAAAGGTCCTAAGCTGGTATAAAGTTAACAAAGTTGTAAGAATGAGAGGGGCATTAAGGGGAAGATAGATAAGAGTCACCAAGGGTTGGTTGTAAGCAAGGCTCACGTGGTGGTCGGAATTCTTCGACGCCTGAATTACAGGGTGAATTTTGAGTCGTTTAGGGAAAGAAATTAGTTTTCGTGAGCCGTGCTTACAAGTAGGAGGGGTTATATACAAATAGACATACAAAAGTTTAGGTGCTGGAGGCATATTTTTATAAATAAATTGATTATGAAAAATCTATTGTTAATAGTAAAAATCGTAAAGCATTAATATGTAGAATTCCAATTTTTTTTTTTTAAGAGTTTTTTTTTTTAAAGAGTTACGTTAAAAATGGAAATTATTTAATTAAAATAACGATTGTTAAATTCTACTGGTAAGGTAACTAATTAAATGAGTTACAAATATCTCGATAAATAGTATGGAGAATAAAATCATTGTTAATAGGCATGGAGAGAATAAATGGAGCTAATTATGTAAATATTGGGACAATTTACAAGGAATGACTTATTTAAAGAATGAATGGAAGGGGTAAAACAATTTCACTTACAGGGGTTGTTGGTTTAGAGAGCAGGTAAGTTCATTAAGATTCGGGAGAGTTCTGTCTGTGACACTGAGCGTACCAGTGTTGTACATCACAGTAGCGGCAGGGATATGGCGGAGTCTTGTCCATGATGATGGAAGGTGTCCTGCTCTGGCACGGTGGTCGTTCTTGGGTAGATCTAGTGCTGGAAGAAGTGTGTGGCAGCTCCATCTCCGTCGTAGGTGAATACTTCTTCGGGATCACGGTTCAAAGGTTGGCGAGGAAGGGGTTGAGGGCTCGAAGAGGAGTGGTTAAAGTTGAGTTGGGTTTGGTCGATCATCGTGGCTTGGCTTCTTGTTTCTTCATACTCCGGTATATGAGGGATTCGCTTCCCGGCCAGGTCTTATCCTGTTGACTCTTCTGTGATATGATCCTGTCGACTCTTCTGTGATATGATCCTGTCGACTTTCAATGTGGCACTATAGTGATAATAATGTGGTGAGTGAGAAATAAGGAAACAACAAGTTTGGAAGATGGAACCCTGCAAACCGAGGGAGAGAGGGAGCGCTAGCGGGCTGCCACCGCGGAAATCCACGTCTTGTGTGGCCACCACCCCCCCGACTGAGTAAACATAGAACTGAGGTTCCAAGAAAAGGCCCTGCGGTCGCCCCCTTGGAATGTGACTGCTATATCAAGTGACCGGCCTTAGCTGCGTTCTCTCTCTCTCTGGTCGACTGTAGATTTGTTTTATTAATCCTGGAAGAGCATATATTATGACATATATATATGTCACATTCTGCTTATAAATTATTTGTAGATGTAAATTTTACGCTGTTAGGATTTATGTAAATATTTGTAACTATATAAAAGAGACGCGTGATTGAAATAAATTGAGTCAGAAGATTGCAACGTTTCTTTCTTCATTCACGCAAACATTAAGTCCCTGCATATTGGCGTGTGCGAAACCTTATAATCGTTTCATATATATATATATATATGCGTCTAGTTTTGAGGTCTATTTTGACTGGAGAGGCGACCTTTGTCTCTTTATATATATATATGAATGTTTTTTATATAAATACGTTGTTTTATATTGAAAACAGTTGGTGCTTAACCAACTGATTATATTAGTAAATAAATTATATTTGATATCCAATATATGCCTTTTTAATCAAAGATATATTTTCAAAACGATATATATACATATATTTATTTTTTTAGAAAATATGCATATATAGGTATTTTTATTATTCCGATATTTCGAGGGGCAACTCGCCTCTCTTTATCCAGGATGTTGGTTTTTTACAATAAAACATATGAGCATGTGTGCCCCACTCTCGTTCTACAAGGCCAATGAAAGAATTGTATCTTTGATTTGAATATTGCATTTAGTATGTATACAGCTAATAATTATAAATAATAATAGATTAAAAGTATTAATTGTATATATATATATATATATACAGTAGAACTTGGATAATTCGAACTTCTTTAATTCGAAAACCTCTTTAATTCGAATATTTATCTTGGTCCCTAGAATTTCCTATAAATAGAATTTCCGTTTTTAATTCGAATTTTTGGATAATTCGAATTTTTTTATGGTCCCTTGGGGTTCGAATTATCCAAGTTCGACTGTATTAATAAAATGGAAATTTCATAAGTGGACATCACTAAAAACTTTCGTTACAATGCATCAATTTCAACCAAATTTTCAACATTTATGTAAAACGAGATGGAGCAGGTTTTGCTTAACATCAAAATATATTTCCTAACATTAACTTGCGTAACTTGGCTGTTATCGATTAAATACAAAAAAATCAACAGAGTTAATTTTATTTATGTATAAATACAAAATTAAATTTCAGCAGAGTTATTTTTTTACATACTAGCTAATAATCTCAATCTAAAAAATATTCAAAACAAGCAATTTTAAGATAACACCATATGTAAAACAGTCGGCCAAGAAAACAACAACGATATTACATCTTTCTCACATTCACACACAATCTTGATTAATAATTAAAACTAATCTTTAACATTGTTTATTATACTTCAACTTTTATTTCTACATTTGTTTTTAAATACCCAATTGTTTTATCATGTTTCTAATTTCGCCTAACAAATATACAAATTTATAGTGACCAACATATGCAAATTTTATCTTTGTTTTTATTTAACTTGATATCGTAAACATAACATCCATTGTAAGCATTTTTCTGTTCACCTTCCGTGTTTTATCTCTTCTCTGATAGTTATTAGGTGTAGTATATTTTCTTATTACTAGACTACAAACATTCCCTCGAGAAAAACCTGGGCGAAGCCGGGTACATCCGCTAGTATATATATATATATATTTACAATTAATAGTACATATATATATATTTAGAATAAAATCATATTTTGGGTCAATAAATTTATTATAATTCAATATTTCGACGAGGCTGTTCGCCTATCTTCTTCTCGGAAAAAATTAAATACCTTCTAAGCTTATTATCCGCGTGATGCGCGCACGAGAAGTGTTGTTTTCTATAGCATATGTTGGTGTGACCAGACCGTTTAATTTGAATTATTGTATCTTCAGGATTAAAATGCTAAATATATTTTTGACTATTTTTGTTTTAACTGTAGATATGATTGTGGTATTATATTTTCCTATTGATGCTATTTTTATCATCTGTAGATGTCCAGCTCTCCAAAAATAATCTTGAGTTTTATCCTGTACATTGCTGTATAAAATTATTGCATTATCAAAATCTGGCATTATGTCCTTTCCTAACTGCATGGTCTACAAGTAACGATAAAGGGCTATAGTTTTTGAAGGCTGTCCTGTGTTGATTGAGTCTCTCTATTAAGGTTTTACCAGTTTCTCCAATGTAGGATGATGTACAGGATTGACATGGTATGCGGTATATGAGATTGGATCGGGTTTCCTGTTTTGTGTTTCGTTTGGTTATAGGATGACGGAGAAGGTTTCTTAGGTTTGAAGCGGACATGTATCTGATATTGATATTGCATTTTTTGAGAGTTCTGCCTATTCTTTCGAAATAAAATCGAAGCTGTACGGAATAAATGCATCTTTTCTAAATGTCATTTTAATTATGGATTGCTAAATATTCAAAATTTATATATTTTTTATTCATGTTAGCTTTTTATATATTTCATAAAATTAATTAGGAAGCAACGAAACGTAAAATATATTGGATGCTGTGATCCTGTTGGTTGGGTTAAATGGGGTCAATTTCATCATCACTTTCTTCTCTCGTCTTTTTACTGAATATTTCTTTAGTACCGGCCGTATTGTAACTCTCAACCTTTGTTAGATATCTTCTCGTCCATATATAAGATATATTGGCTCAACATTCGAAAGGATGGCATAAACGGATTATTGAAATTGTTCAATGATCTTCAATAGCGATAAAAGTTGGAGCGCTCTGTCGGAATTTATTTAAATATTCCAAGGATTTTTATATATACAGGTTTCGATAAAATACATTTTATGTTGCAGATTTTCATAAAAGAAATATATCAAAGTTTTGGTGGAAGTTTGGTAATAATTGTCGAGAGTTTTGGATCGCCCTGTATGTAATACTTTACAATTTTATTTTCATAATATCACTCACATTTCGAAATGTTTTATTAAGTATTTTCGCTATATTTATTTTTTTAAAAGTTATTTTAAATTATTATTTTACACTACTTTTAATCACACATACATAATATACTATTTGAGTCAAATGGCGATCCATTAAATAAGTTTATATAAAAGGGCTTACCTGGATCTGTAAAGAATAGTTTTTGACCAATGGCAAAGTTGTTTTCATGTGATCTACAAGAATTTTAAATTAAGTTCACTGTGCTATAAATTGATAAAGAGGGAGCAATCTCTCGAAATATTTTGAGCTTTTTTTTTTCTTTACAGATCCAGGTACGCCCTTTTATATAAACAATATATGTCTAAATCAACTATATTTGTATGTTTAATTCACAGTATGTAATCTATACTTCACATCAAGACTCTTGTAGAAATAAGTATTATATCGTAAATTTAAAAGAAATATCAGGTATATGCGGTGTCCAAATATGGAGTGTTAGCACCAGTTCTAAATATTTGCTAACGACTTAATCCACGAAACGACAAGCTTATCTGGGCAATAACAATGAATCTAGGGTAAAGCTCTTGGGCTTAGAAATGACCCAATTTTCGTCTGTCATTTTGAAGGCGTTATATAACCTCAGCCTATCACTTCTATTTACATTTTATTACTTATTAACACAACTCGCAGCATATTTCATTCTAAACACCAGCATTTTAAAAGATATATTTAAAGGAATTTTTAGTATATTTGTTAATTATATATTTTAATCATTTGTCCAAAAGTACCATATAAGAAAGTAAGCAATAAAAAAGGTATGTAACCACATATAACGATATATTATAATTATGTATAGTTGTTGGTTATTTAAATAAACTCTCAATAATATATGTTTGAATAGGATTGAGAAAAGTAATAGACAGTGTCTCTCGAAGGTCTTTACAATAAAATCAAAGAGACCGAAATATTACGCTAGAATGTTTTGAGATATTAAAATTGTCATTTATAGAATTTTGATAAAAAAAGATCCTGAATAATTTGTTAGTATTAAATAGAGTTACGTCAATAGAGAGTTTTCACTCCATTATATACTTTATTATATACAGTTGTATATACGTATATTCATCGGTGAATAATATCTCTCTATATATGTAAATAAATTGCCTAAAATAACTTATGAAATGACCTACGTGAGTAAGGATGTAGATTAATTAGTATGTCATATAAAATAAATTATGTTTGTTCCCGAACTGTCCGAAATTATGTAATCGGGGTACTGCAGTAACCAATGATATGTGTTGGAAATTTCAAATAAATAAATATGTTAAAATAGTATTTCATGTATTTTCAGAAGAAAACATTTTTAAAAAAAACTTAAAATGGTTTTTAATTAAGATAATAAAACAAGAAAACCTATAAATTCTGTTTTAATGTCCATCTATACAGAGAGCAAAACAACTGACTCACCCGTGCAGCCGAGGTCACGCTCCGCTGTGTCACGTGGGGAAACATAGGTACATGTTTTCTTACATGTTCTCAGCACATCCCCCTTTTTAAGACTTGAAATATATATATAGATTACAAACTTTAAATGCATAATATAACTAATAATGAAGGCGATCCACAGGTTTAACAATTCGTCCACTCCGGGTTCTTATCTGGCCGTCTTCTGAGTCGTTAGAGGGATAATCCACAACTGGGGTCTTTTCATTTTCAACCAGTTCCTCCCCCGAAAAGGTCGGCGTCGATGGGTCGGCTGGATATTGCACTGCATATCCTTTTCGTAGATGGAACCTGTTTCGACGTAAAGTCCCAACTGGAGTATCAACCATATATGACCTTGGTGTCGATGCTTTCTGCTTTACAATCCCTCAGGTTCGCATATCTGTAATCCAAACCGTGTCACCTTCGGATAGCTCCTCCATGTCCGTAGCTCCGCAGCGTCGATCATATCTGGATTTCATATCCTTTCTCCTTCTCCCCTCCTTTTTTTTCAGGGTCTGAGAGTCCACCAACCTTGGATTAAGATTCCCTGGTGCAATTGGCAAGGTCGTTCGGAGTTTACGTCCCAGATGGTTCACCATGCCAAGAAATCTTCTTACGCCATGAACATCTGTCGGAGCAGGCATCCTCGCCACCGCTTCGATTTTCGCTGGATCTGGTCGAATACCGTCTTCATCCAAGAAAATTAATTCTTGGCACGCCGAAGACACACTTGGCCTTGTTTAGTGTAACTTTCGCCTCTTTCAGTTTTCGGAGCACTAAACGAAGAATTCGATCGTGAGTCTTGGAGTCGGAGGCAAATATCAGGATATCGTCCAGGTAACACATTACACCGTCCATGCCTTGCAAGATTATTGACATAACTCTCTGAAAATACTCTGGGGCGAGTGAGATTCCAAATGGCATTCTGCAGTATTTATATCTCCCAAAAGGAGTGATGAAGGTCGTTAAATGCTGGCAGTCCGGGCTCAACGGAATCTGGTGAAAGCCACTGTTCGCGTCCAGTTTCGAAAAGAATCTTGCTTCCCCCAGTTGCCCCAGCATGTGCTCCACCACTGGCGTGGGATGCACTTCGCGCTGTACATGTTTGTTCAGCCTTGAGAGATCCACACAGAGTCGTATGTCGCCATTCGATTTACCAGCAATCACAGTCGGTGCACACCATTCAGTCGCAACGTTAACTTGTGCTATGATTCCCGCCTTCTCGAGCTCTTCCAATCTTGTTTTGAGCTTTTCCATCAAAGGTATTGGTACCCGTCGAGGAGTATGCACAGCATATGGTTTTGCTCCAGGTTTCAATTTGATTTCGTAAGGGTTTCCGATCTGTCCCAGTCCTTCAAATACTTCAGGGAATTCCTTGATCGGGTTAATTCTCGTCGCAACCACTTCAATCCGCCTCGCCAGGTTCAAGAGCTCACATGCCCGGCGACTCAGAAGAGGTTCACTCAAACGACGAATGACATAAATCTTCTCCTTGATTTCATAATTGCCATTTCGCAGCGTTGATATATACATACCCACAGTCTGAAGTTCGGAAAATTCAGCAGCTCTAAGGTTGATATCACTTTTCAATAGTCGTTGCTGTCCCATTATCTTCTTGAAGAGACACAGAGGAACACATGTAACATCCGCCTGGGAGTCGAGCTTGAACTTCACCTTTTTCCCGTTCACTTGGATTTCTGCTGTCCATCGCCTCCTGCACTCGCCTTCATCATCATCGAGATTAAATGAATCCTCCACAGCTGAGACCTCCAGGAGAAAACCAATTTCTTCATCAAGTTCGGTAACAGCTTTGACTTCCGCAGTCTTCGCCTGCTTATCTGGGCAGCAATTTGAAAAATGGCCTGTTTTTGAACACAGGTTACATTTCTGTCCTTCAGCACTGCAAGCCTGTCCTTCCCTGTGGGTGAAACCTCCGCACTTTGGACATCGTGATCTTGTTTTGGCTGATTTCTCCTTCTTCCTCGAAGGCTGCTGTAGTTGTTTCGGTGATTGTTTCTTCGAGTTGAACTTCACCTGATTGACTTTTTGGCTTGTTGAGGGACGCTGCAGGTCGACTTGCTGCTGTCGAACGGCTTCCTGCTGTCGGACCATTTTCACCGCCTTTTCCAAAGTCAGTTCGCTGTCCAACTTCATTCTTTCAGATAAAGCTTTGTCCCTCACTCCAACCACTATTCGGTCACGGATCAACTGCTCATTAAGACCCTCAAATTCGCAACTATCAGCCAATTTGTACAATGAAGTGATGAATTCGTCCACTGGCTCCCGATCCTCTTGGATTCTTGAATTAAATTTCGCACGTTCGTAGATAATATTCTTTCTGACACAGAAGTGGCTGTCGAACGCCTTGAGGACGGAATCAATTTTCGTTGCCTCTTCCTCCTTTTCGAACTTGAAGGTCCTGAATATATCATCCGCGCGGTCACCCATCAAGTACATGAACAAATCGATCTTGTCCGCCTCCTCTTTCTTCTTCATTCCACTGACCACGAGGTATCGTTCGAATCTTTTCCTCCATTTGGGCCATTCGTTGGGAGTCGAGAAGTCGAAAGTTTCTGGAGGTTGAATCTGAGCCATGTTGAATTATCTTCCAAGGTACGCAAAAATCGATATTTTGCGATATACGGGTTCGTATTTTATCCAGTTATCGCTGCCACCATGTTTTAATGTCCATCTATACAGAGAGCAAAACAACAACTGACTCACCCGTGCAGCCGAGGTCACGCTCCGCTGCGTCACGTGGGGAAACATAGGTACATGTTTTCTTACATGTTCTCAGCACAAATTCAAATCACACTAGTTACCTGACAGTGACCAATGATATAAATGTACACAATAAGCCTAGAAAATAGGAATAATTTGGAGAATGTCAAGTTTTAAATAAAAACTTGGAAAATTATTTGATATTTCAAAACGCATAAACTGGCAAAAATGAAAATATGTGCGATGTGTGTAATAATAAAATCCAAATTAACTCGGAGACGGTTGAATACGCGCCAAGAATCAGAGACCGCTCGCTACCATACACCCTATTTCTGTATGAAACATTTAGAGCTTGAAAATAATTATCAGAAATTATATTTTCAGATAGGCTGTCCGGTGGGCGCGGTGGCAGGTGGAGCTACGTCTATGTTGGAGGAATCCTTTAGACCTGATATCGAGGCATAATGGCAGCTACTCCAGATTTATTGCATCGTTCAGCAGTATCCTCTATCCTGCTGTCCTCAAATGTAATGCCGCCCACTGTGAGGAAAACCGATGTGATTTACCCATGGGGCTTAATGACAGAAATGTCACAAAAGTGCTTGTTGCTAATGGTAAAATCAGGAGGACATCCGCTAAATTTACCAATCAATGTCAAACCGAATAACTACTTGCTCAAGAGCCAGAGTGCTTCAATCGCTTAACGATTGTTCACTACATGTACCTAACTCCAGAAAAAAAAATATTTTTTTCAATAAATCAATCGTTATTTTCATAAACAGAATACAATAGAACTACCTACCTGTAAAGAAACCCAATTGCAGAACCAAAATGTCCTTTAGGGAGAGGTGTCCTCTTACAGGAGAGTTGCTAAGTTGAAAAAATGGTAATTTTGCAAATGAAAACAGTCCTTTGTAGAGAGGTGTCCGCTAGCGGGGTGTCGGCTAAAGGGAGGTTCTACTGTATATTTTTTCTATATCGAATATACGAACACCATCATAATATTAAAAAACAGGACAATAGATCTCTAATATTCAAACATTGTACAACACACACCCGATTACATTACAATGATATTAGCAATAAATGCCAAATATACCAATATCATTGGAGCTCTAATTCCAAGAAAAAGAAACAGTATCAAAAGAAAAACCGCTGGGAGCGTTCACTAGCTCGGAGAGTTCACCATTGATGAGCTAGACACTACTAATATTTTTTATCATTGCAGTAGTGTCAGTAGAGTATTGTTTTTTTAAGGAGCATTTGCGCGTTAGTAGTTTATTATTTTGAATATATATAGCGCTTATATAGAGTAATTTATTAATTTATAATAGAATTTCAACTTATCAATGAATATTATATATACCTATTCATCCCTGGATTGGTTATGAATTTTGTTAAATAAATATTAATATGAATAATAGAAGCATTAAAGCATGAATGTTTCTTTTAGAAATAAAACAAACTTGTACTGTCCTTACTGCGATGAAAAAATATTGGGAGGACTTGTTTCATTGAGACATATTTTTCATCGCAGTAAGGACAATAAAGTTTATTTGATGTTTAAAAGAAACATTCGTCCTTTTATTCTTCAATTTCTTGAATATATAGTTGACACTTTAACGCCTTATAGATATGAATATAAAGCAGAGGTGCAAAAATTGACGCTGAATATATTGTAAAATGGATGACAAGGCCAAGATCCCAGGGTGAAGTTGTGGAAAGATGGATGGATTCCAGCTACGGGAGGATGGCCCACGTGTGAGGAGGACAGGAGCCACGACGGCATTCCAATGTGGGGGAGGACAGTTTTTACATAGATCGGCGGTGACAGGAGACGCGGCAAGTTGGCTGCGGAAAGTGGGCTCCGGGCGTGTGGCCGTATGGACTAACCGGGAAGAAGGTGACGAGGAGGATCCCTCTGGTGGCGGACAATGGAGGCAAGTCCATCTCCTGTATATAGTAACTGATCTACTCTTTAAAGCTCTTATAATAAATATACCGTACTAAGCTGTATCTACAGCGAACACAAATTTTTCTCTTAGATACCTTGTATGCAAACATCGAAGGCTGAGAAGCGTCGTAATATTATAGTTACATCTTATGACAAGAGTCATGCATTCGTAGACATTCAAGGCTTTGAAGATCCTCCTGAACACTGGAGAGGATGCTTGGGACAAACAGGAGAAAGTCAGTGTTACTACAATGACCAGAGGAGGCAAAAACTGCCCACCATCTGTTGACCGGGGGACAGACGGACCAATCAGGAAGGAAGAAGCCCATCTGGCCATCAGTGAAGTTTCTTGTTGACGCCGGTAGATGGATGATGTATGTTTGTTGACCAAAATATTGTTTTTAATTTTATTTATTAATCAACCAGGCATGATATTGGAATATCTACGCCTATCACAGAGGAAACAAACAAAGCAATTAGAACTTATAATTAAATATTTACAAATTTACATGTATATATATATATATATACATATGTGACAACACATATGTACACAACAATCCTACACATATGTCATAATATATACTCTTCCAGAAATAATAAAACAAACCTAGAGCCATCCCAGAGAGAGATGGGATGTAAAGTCCTGTCAATTGAGACAGCAGCGACATTTCAAAGGGGCGGCAAATGGGGGCCGCCCGTCAACACCTGGGGACTATTTTTGGATAGTCGGGGGGTGGTACACACGACAAACGGTCGTTTCAGCGGATATAGAACCTCGCTCGCTCTCTCTCTCGGCTGGCTGCCTGGGTTATTGCTCTACCAACTCGTCGTGTGATTATTTCTCTCCTCACCACATTATTACCACTATATTGCCACATTGAAAGTCGACAGGATCATATCACAGAAAGAGTCGACAGGATAAGACCTGGCCGGGAAGCAAATCCCTCATATACCGGAGTATGAAGAAACAAGAAGCCAAGCCACGATGATCGGCCAAACCCAACTCAACTGTAACAACTCCTCTTCGAGCCCTCAACCCTTTCTTCGCCAACCTTTGAACCGTGATCCCGAAGAAGTATTCACCTACGACGGAGATGGAGATGCCACGCACTTCTTCCAGCCCTAGATCTGCCCAAGAACGACCACCGAGCCAGGGCAGGACACCTTCCACCATCATGGACAAGACGCCGCCATATCCCTGCCGCTGCTGTGATGTACAACACTGGTACGCACAGTGTCACAGACAGAACTCTCCCGAAACTCAATGAACTTACCTGCGCCCTAAACCAACATAACTCGTGAGTGTAATTGTTTTAACTCCTACCATTCATTCTTTAAATAAGGCATTCCTTGTAAATTTTCCCAATATTTACATAATTAGCTCCATTTATTCTCTCCACGCCTATTAACAATGGTTTTATTCTCCATATTATTTATCTAGATATTTGTAACTCATTTAATTAGTTACCTTACCAGTAGAATTTAACAAACGTCATTTTAATTAAATAATTTCCATTTTAACGTAACTTAAAAAAAAAAGGAATTCTACCTATTAATGCTTTACGATTTTTACTATTAACAATAGATTTTTCATAATCAATATATCTATAAAAATATGCCTCCAGCACCTAAACTTTTGTATACCTATTTGTATATGACCTCTCCTACTTGTAAGCACGTCTCACGAAAAATAATTTCTTTCCCTAAACGACTCAAAATTCACCCTGTAATTCAGGCGTCGAAGAATTCCGACCACCACGTGAGCCTTGCTTACAACCAACCCTTGGTGACTCTTATCTATCTTCCCCTGAATGCCTTTCTCATTCTTACAACTTTATTAACCTTATTCCAGCTCAGGACCTTTTATAGAGAATTATTGATTAATCAATTATCGAACTTCTATATTGTCATTTCAAAATCCTAACCTTCGCCCTTCATTTATGATAATATATTTCGTAGTTCATCTCTAACCTATCCACCGACCCACACCATCTAGCCAATGGTGTGTTCGTCACAGGATGCAGATTGACTAACTGCCAGATATTTATCAACTCCTTTTTGTTCGCACTTGAACAATCTGCGTCGAGCGATACAGTTCGCCCCTTCTTCTCGCGTCACACGTTCGCCACACGGACCCTGTCTTCAAATCTATGTTTGTCCCTTGTCCAAACCAGCACGATACAGCCTACCTTCGATATTTCCCACGGAGGTACGTTAAACATCGTCGCTGATCCTGTCCGGTCCGTCATCATTTCGCGCAGACATGGGTTTTACGTTCAACCCACCGCGAAATCATCGCTTTGCACAAGCTCCCACGATGGTTCAAACACCTCGTGTCCGAGCAGCTTGTCACTTGTAACGGACAACGCAGTCCTCGTCCCAATTTTTGGCACTGTGCGCGCATACTTTCCGCAAATTAAATATAAGTCCATTCGACTTCCTCACCTACACACGGGACTTTTCCCCTCGGACTCGCTACACAAGTAACTGTATAGATAAGATAAATTGGCCCAGGGCAAGTTTCCCCTCGCTCTGTTCGCCAAGGTTCTAACATTGTATGTAGTTTTATATTTACCTCAGTCCTGAGCTCACACAATTGCCAACCTCAATCTCATTTCTCGTACTCTACACTTATAGCATAGAAAGCCCATG
Organism: Cordylochernes scorpioides; assembly: GCA_030710605.1. Taxonomy (NCBI): domain Eukaryota; kingdom Metazoa; phylum Arthropoda; class Arachnida; order Pseudoscorpiones; family Chernetidae; genus Cordylochernes; species Cordylochernes scorpioides. Next base: position 38,990,609 of record CP092872.1, on the reverse strand, counting down.
CCAAGTTTCCCCTTGCCATGTCCGCCTGAAAAATAGCTTAAAGTGTAGAGTTCCCCAGTCTTAATTATCTTCAGAATTTCATCATGTGATTGTGACTCTTCTTCTCCTTGTTCACACTCCTCAATAACATTTCCCTTATAATACATTAGATGTTATTGTATATAGCCTTTTGTAGCTTTGATATTATCCAAAATTCCCTTAAATATCAAACTCTCCGGTGTTGTAAAACTGCTTGTAAATAATATTTACTTGTGTACTATACAATATTTTATTTACATAAAACTATGTCACCATTACCTTAACTAATTTCAACTCTAAAATTATTTTCTCTATTCCTGGCTTCTCCAGCTTTAAGTATACTCGAACCATGTTCAGCCTTCTTCAACGGGGGCCATATGTCATAATATATACTTTTCCAGGAATAATAAAACAAACCTAGAGCCATCCCAGAGAGAGATGGGATGTAAAGTCCGGTCAATTGAGACAGCAGCGACATTCCAAAGGGACGGCAAATGGGGGCCGCCCGTCAACACCTGGGGACTATTTTTGGATAGTCGGGGGGTGGTACACACGACAAACGGTCGTTTCAGCGGATATAGAACCTCGCTCGCTCTCTCTTCGGCTGGCTACCTGGGTTATTACTCTACCAACTCGTCGTGTGATTATTTCTCTCCTCACCACATTATTACCACTATATTGCCACATTGAAAGTCGACAGGATCATATCACATATATATATATATATATTATTCGAACGAGTTCATATAATTTATATAGAGAAAGTGGCTGATAATTGAGAGTTAAATCATTAAGATAAGGGAACAATAGATGTCTCATTTCTGTAAAGTTCGTACAGACGTAGATAAGGTGAAGAGAACTTTGTTCAGTTTTTCTGCAGGAACAATTTAGTGTTTCTGATTGACTTTTTTATATAAGTATTTTTGGAATTTTCCGTGTGATGTGACAAATTGAGTGACTATAAAATTCGGGTGGAACTGTGTCCACACACACAATGTATGAAGTTAAATGGAGTCGAATAAAAATCCTTACAGATCTCATACGATCTCAATTGAATCTCCTTATAACTGCAACGACGCAACACAATATAAAAAATAAATTAGCTTAAAATATCAAATTCTAATCTATAAAAACTTCCTTGAAATATTTGAATAGTGAATCTATTTAGGAAATATATATTCGTAAAGTTTGAAATAGATATAGCTCTTAGAATTAATATCCTCTCTTTTATATAATAAATTATATTTATACAGTATATGATTAATAATATTTTATAAAATAAATCTTTAGAGACATCTATTATATTTTTAACACCCATAAAAAACAAAATAATTCAAAACTACTTCGATACTGTAAGATTTACTCTTGGAATAAATTAACACACGCTCTTCTTTATTTAATTCCTTTAAAAATTAATTAAATTCGCAATCAGCAAGGTTTTCACACTTATATATATATATAAATGTTACATTTATTTTATAATATTGCCTCTTAAAATTTAAAAGATTAAAATTAGTCTCTGCATTTTATTTTTCCCATTAGATCGAAACTAAATGAGACAGTAACTAAAATTGTGTTCTATAAAATAAACCGTATTTTTAGGTCTTCTAATTTAAAATATTGCCACGTGGAAAATTAGTAAAGACAAACTTCAGAATGACACAAATATATTTTTAAGGCAAGAACAAATAATGGACGATAAAAAAAAATAGATAAGCAATGAGGGAAGTTTACAGTGTAGAAAATATAAACATAAAAACGATACTCTGTTAATAAAATAATAAATACTTAGCTACAATATAAAATATACATGACCTTTGCACTTCAGTGTGGAAATAAAATTTAAATGTGCTATATATTTTGTAATGAACATGTATCTCTCAGGTTTCCATCAAATGGTAAATGTTCTAGAATATAATGTTGAACGTATATATTCGCATGTATAAGATTTACTAAACTATACCTTTGTATAATTAACTGTGAAAAAGTTGAGTTAAGGCGCCTGGATTAATTACACGATCAATTAACGATTTTTCACAGGAGGATAATTATATTCTCAATAAAGATTTAAATATTAAGAAAATTAAGCAATTAAAATCTGGCGCGTGGACTATAGATATATTAAACAAGATGTTAAAATGATACTGCAGTTTACTTAGATAATTAAGTCAAATTTATTTAATATGTTGGGCTATCACATGGAAATTTTATAATTTTTATCGTATATTTTGCCAGAAGAGGCAACTTTTATTTTAATAGATGTCTTACAATGAACATATTAATATGTCAAAGAAAAATTGACATATGTCGATGTTGTCTTTATAAAACATTTTCGATATCCATATTAATTAATGCAGACATATGAAAACATATATACATATATATATGAAAAAATGATAGAAAAAATAAAAAGGTCAGGTGTTGATATTAAAAATAAAAAAGGCATATCCTGACCAGGAACACATGTGCTTTACAGAAGGCAGAGCGCCATCTGGTGGAACAGAATTAAATTAAACGTTGATTTAGCCTGTTCCCTGATATTTTGCCAACCCAATTTCTTGATAAATCAAGAAAAGGCATCCACGAACGCGTTTCGCGTTGTTGGCGCTCGTCAGCGTGAAATAGGCTGTACCACTCTGCGCTCTGCCTTGTAAACACATGTGCTCCTGGTCAGGATATTATGCCTTTTTTATTTTAAATATCACCACCTGACCTTTTTATTTTTTAATTTTTCTGTCATTTTTTCATGTGTTAAGCGTATTTACGCAAGTTTGGCCTTAAATACTTATTTCTTGGTTTCTCAAGAACCCCTTGGACCAAAATTCTTTTTGGTTGCAGTGTTACAGCCTACTCCACGCTGAGGAGCGCCAACAGCGCTTGATATTCTTATGGTAAATGTTACCTGCGTAAGAATAAATCGTTTTTATTTCACAGGAAAATTTGAAAGTTTAAATATTTTTATAAATTTCCTTCGTATGTGCAGCGATAGACTAATATTCTAGTGCCTATATATACTCATCTTGGTTGTAGTCTTCCTATATATTCCCACTTTATAATATTCAAACTGAGTTCTCCTGTCATGGCACCTAATAACCCAGACAGCACCAGCTATAAGGGCTAAACTTTACAAGGAAGCTTCAATGTATAATTCATATGAAATAATACATATCATAGATAGACCTTTTAAATATTAACACTTTTCCGAAATCTCTAGCTTTTATGTAATTAAAAATGCATTTATAAGATGAAATTTATACTACAACCTTTAAAAAAATATTTATATCCAACTTTCATTGACTCGCCATCACACATTTTAAAGAAAGCAAATTTTACAATTGTGAAAGGTTTGAAAAAGTTGACAGCGTGTCACTGAAAGGTTGGAAATGAATAATTTTTGAAATGTTATAGTATTTATTTTATATCTTATATATAGAATTAAAATCTACAAATATGTATTTTTGAATATAAAAATAAATTGTTATTAAGTAAGAAAATTTGCCGGAAGGATAATCTTCTTTTATATATAAGAAGTCACACACAATGTCTGTTGTCTGTTTCGCGATAAACTCAAAAACTACTGAACCAGTTGGTACCAAAATTTGCATGTCGCTTTTTATAAACCCGAGGAAAGTTTTCGGCTACATTTTTATTAGTATTTTTGGCTATTTACTTTTTTTATTTGAGGAACTTTTTTTACCTCGAGTAAATACGAGGCGAAGTAACAACACCAGGCCAATTAAACGATCAATGAGCGTTCTACATTTTTTTTCAAATAGCTTGCGTACCTTTTTTTAAAAATATCTTTTTATACGCGTGTTACTTTTTTTTACAAAGTTATTGAGTATCGAGAATAGAAATTTATATTACTAAGTTACGGTAAGTGCATATAAGGCAATTAAAAAAACTTTACAAAATTAGCGTTACTGTATGTAAATAATAATTTCCGTATTTTTATTAATTTTGTTCTGTCATTAGCAAACACATGTTTACCTAATTTTATGTACTCTTTTATTTTTTACAGAAAAATATTTACATGCCAGTATTTTGGATTAATTTATTATAAACCTATTTTTTCTTATTCTTACTGAGAAGATGGGCATCGCAGTCAAAATCCATCGCAGTCACTCACTCAACTCAGACAATTTCAAGGGTTAATGCGCTGGGTAGGGTACCTCGGGGGTTAGGTGGAAAGGTTATCATCTATTTAACCTATATTGATTTTGAAACAACTAAATATATTGAAAAAATATTTAAATCAAATACCTAAACACTAATATAATACAATATTTGCCATCACACATTTTTGGCCTGTGGTTTATGTGTTACTTCGGTATCGTTATTCTATGGCACTTCTCCTATTTATTATTGATGTACTTTCAGTATGAAGGTAATTGCATTTGGGGGGATTCTCGGGCGAAGCCGGGTCATTCGTCTATTATATATATATATTGCGTTTCACCGCCACTCTGTGTTGTGACGACGATCTAAGCTCTATAGAGGGAGTCACTCACCTCTATTCTTGGTCGGCGGGGTTGAAGGTTCAAAATTGTGGTGTCGCTGTTTATAACACTTTTAAAAATATATGACGAAAACAGGAGGGAAAATTATATTTATTATAAATTAAGAAAATAAGTAAAGTATTATTTAATTTGAATTTATATTTAAATATTCACACTAAAAGTATCGGGGATCAGGGCAAATTCTCGATGCTCGAAAGTTGTTTACAAGTTCTTCTTTTTACCTTGTTCCTCCCATTTCAATCGCTGCATCCCCGTAGCCCCCTTCCGTCGGCCTCCCATTGGCTGCTGCGAACTCCTTCTTCTCCAACAATAAATAACTAAAATAATGTAGAAAAAAGATGAATATAATGAGTAAGTTTATATTATTATTTTTGATGTGCGGTTTCAGATGAAATTGATAGGCCGTCACAAAAGATATGTTTACTCGAGCGTAATTCCACACAGAAACATTACAGCAATAATAGATTTTATATTATATATAATAATATATTACTATTTATATGAGAAAAGAAATTAAAAAAAAAATCATATTATCAAAAATATTTTGTCAGCCATCTTAAAAAAATGAAGTTAAAAGAAAATAGATCCTTTGAGTGAAACAATGGAGTAATCTTATTTTTAGTTCGAGAAAAATTGTTTCATTATAAATAAGTGATGTATATCATTAGTAATTATAATCTTTTTATATAAATAGTTATTTACCAAAACTCATATAATATAAATGACAAAGAAAACAAATATTTTGCATCTTTATTTAGTAAATGAATCAAAATTGATATTTCAAATAAATCTCTCTCCTAATTCATATTTAGTAATTTGAAGAAAAATATTCTCTGATAAATTGTGATATATATTTTTTTAAATTTGACCATGGGAATGATCTGATTGGTAATAACAAATGCTATCAATTTTTTTTCTCGTTTTTGTGTGCATGATATAATAATAAATAAAATAAGCTCATTGAACAAAATATATTTACCGAAGCAATAAAATATATAATAAGAACGATAATAAATTAAAAATATATTTCTTCGAAAATTAGAAAGGATGATGAAATATGTTACAAATTTTGATATAATTCCATATACAACGATAAAGAGAAAATACTGGCGCAAATTTGGAATTAAGAAAGATTTAATAAAAATATGTAAAGACAATATTACAATCTTGGATGTGAATTTAAATATGTTGAAGAATGCAGGTAAGAATTCTTATGATTACCCTGAAAATATCATACCGAAGACATTTCAATTAAATTCTTGCATGAATTTCACATATAAACTCTGGTGTCGCCTCTCTAAAAGCTATATATTTTATTTTTCAAAGTTTTAATTGAAAAAAAAAAAAGAAATAAAATTCTATTATATCATTATATATTGGAATGTATGAAAATGATGAATTTATATTAAATAAAATTTATTTGATATATAATTAAAATGTATAATAAAATTACTTGAAAACTTTCTCCATAGATTGTATAAACGATAAGGAAGAGTAAGGAGAAAAGATTTTTATTCAATTAAACTTGTGAAAAGCTTTCGGGCAGTCACGCCCTTCAACAGGTAATAAAAAGAACAATTGACTATTAATATAGGAAACAAACTGAGCTTTAAACAAAAATGATATAACTGCAGCCTGGCCGCGAGAAAACGTGAGGTGGGGGGGGGGGGGGTTATCCGGTTTTTAAATTGATACATATATCATGATATTGGTTAGGTAAATCTATATGTCGATTAATACTGTCATTAGAGATGGATAAAATGGCCTCTATGATTAATCTCTGGTGTTTACTGGGAATGTTATTGTACAAGGTGGTGGGAGAATCTAAATTGAAAGAATGGCCAGTATTATGGGTGTGGTTGTATATGAAGGATCTGCCGTCTTTATTAGTGATGCATCTACCATGTTCGATCATCCTGATGGCCACGGACCTACCTGTCTCACCTATGTAGGTTGCACTACAATCGTTACATGAGACTGAATAGACCGAGCCACCTGAAGATCGAACAGTGGTAGGTCTCTGTATGCGGGTAATGGGATGTCTAAGAATGGTGGCCAGACTTCTATTATTTTTAAAATAAGTATTGATACCGTGGGATTTAAGCATGCGGGATATGGTAGCGGATTGTGATGAAAAGGGCAAAATACAGGTATTTCTATGGGCTGTAAGGGGTTTCAACTTAGCAGAGTTGTATTGGTATTTGTGTATGAAATGGAGAGGGTATTGTGAGAGGGCAAGCTGTTTTTTGATGTTTGAGAATTCTATTGACCTAAATATGGGCAGGGAGCAATGTGTGACCAATCTTTTGGTAAGTGTTCTGACTGTATTAATTTTATGGGATAAGGGACAGGAAGAATTGAAATTGGTATAGAAAGTTGGGTTATTGATGATATCCTTTGTATATGTGATTCTGATTGTGAGGTTGGCATTTTATCTGTTCTTAACTCCTTTCACCCTGACATTTATTTCAGTTATGAATCAGAAGTTAATGGTGTTTTACCTTTTCTCGACACACTCATTATTCGTACCCCATCACACTACCACACAACAGTATATCATAAAATCAATAACCCAACTTTCTATACCAATTTCAATTCTTCCTGTCCCTTATCCCATAAAATTAATACAGTCAGAACACTTACCAAAAGATTGGTCACACATTGCTCCCTGCCCATATTTAGGTCAATAGAATTCTCAAACATCAAAAAACAGCTTGCCCTCTCACAATACCCTCTCCATTTCATACACAAATACCAATACAACTCTGCTAAGTTGAAACCCCTTACAGCCCATAGAAATACCTGTATTTTGCCTTTTTCATCACAATCCGCTACCATATCCCGCATGCTTAAATCCCACGGTATCAATACTTATTTTAAAAATAATAGAAGTCTGGCCACCATTCTTAGACATCCCATTACCCGCATACAGAGACCTACCACTGTTCGATCTTCAGGTGGCTCGGTCTATTCAGTCTCATGTAACGATTGTAGTGCAACCTACATAGGTGAGACAGGTAGGTCCGTGGCCATCAGGATGATCGAACATGGTAGATGCATCACTAATAAAGACGGCAGATCCTTCATATACAACCACACCCATAATACTGACCATTCTTTCAATTTAGATTCTCCCACCACCTTGTACAATAACATTCCCAGTAAACACCAGAGATTAATCATAGAGGCCATTTTATCCATTTCTAATGACAGTATTAATCGAAATATAGATTTACCTGACCAATATCATGATATATGTATTAACTTAAAAACCGGATAAACCCCCTCCCCCCCCCACCTCACGTTTTCTCGCGGCCAGGCTGCAGTTGTATCATTTTTGTTTAAAGCTCAGTTTGTTTCCTATTTTAATAGTCAATTGTTCTTTTTATTACCTGTTGAAGGGCGTGACTGCCCGAAAGCTTGTCACAAGTTTAATTGAATAAAAATCTTTTCTCCTTACTCTTCCTTATCGTTTATATAATTAAAATGTATTTTCATCCTGCACATTGAATAAAAATCTAAAAATGTAGGACATGACTTATCAGTGGTGAACCCTCCCAGCGGCTTCGCCAATTTAATCTCCAGACCGCCTTGTTATTGCACTTACTCAAATACATATATAACCTGTACTTTATATTGAATGCCGTAATACAATCTCCTTGTAAGTTAGATATGCCAAGCTGACTTCTACTGAGCATATACAGTGCGGCAAATAATTTTTAAGACTCGCGCTAGATAAAGGCCAATAGCAGAGTCAGTTATGAAATTGCGCATGCGTATATATATTCGAAGCCTTATCTAGCGCGTGGCTTTGTTTCAGCCATTTTGGTTAACTCTTTAAAAACATACAGGCGATTTTTGAAAAGTAAAATATTTTGTTCGTCGGAATTCTGAGATGGAACAGAGAGCGGTCATTAAATTTAATGCAAAACTTGGTAGAAGTGCATCGGAAACATATATTTTGATGAAGCAAGTTTATGGTACGTTATGTTTGAGTAAATCAAATGTTTTCATTTGGCACAAACGTTTTTCGGATGGAAGAAATACGCTAGAAGATGATAAGCATACTGGACGACCAAGTTCTTCAAAGACACCAGAAAGTATAGAAAAAGTGCGAGAATTTGTTGAAAACAATGATAGCAGAGGTTTTACACATCAACAAAGAAACGATTCGAACCATTCTGCATGAAGATTTAGGTAAAACTAAAGTCTGTACTAAATTTGTTCCACACACTTTAACGGGCGAGCAGAAATCAGTGTGAATTGCACATTGCAGGGACATCATTTCTGCCTATGAAAATAATTCAAACTTCCTGAAATCAATTGTTACGGGTGATGAAACATGGTGTTTTCAGTATGACCCAAAGACAAAGCGCCAAAGTGCCGAATAGAAGTCAAAAACTCTCCACAAGCCAAACAAACGCGAAAAGTGCCATCAAAAATCAAAACAATGCTGATTACCATTTTCGATAGTAGAGGTATTATCCACAAAGAATTTGTTCCCGCTGGACAAACCATTACTGGAGAGTATTATTTAAACTTTTTGAAACGTTTGATTGCCAGAATTCGTCGCATTCGTCCAGAATATCGCGATGAAGACAGTTGGTGTTTGCTGCATGATAATGCACCGAGTCACTCCTCACTCATTGTTCGTCGCTTTTTGGCCAAAAATAACGTCTGTGTTTTGAATCATCCTCCGTACTCGCTTTATTTAGCATCATGTGACTTTTATTTATTTCCAAAAATAAAATTGAAGTTAAAAGGTTGTTTTTTTTATGATATCCCGACCATCCAGAGAGCTGCGACGAGCACTTTGGAGGCGATTCCTCAAAGTGGCCTGCAAGAGGCATTTAATTCCTTATTAAATCGTTGTAACATATGTATTGAATCCAGAGGGGATTATTTTGAATAAAAAAATAGTAGAAATTGAATTAGCTTGTTTATGTTTTATTTTACAAACCCATTCTTAAAAATTATTTGCCACACTGTATATAATATGATGAGATGCGAACTGGCCCAACTGATTGGTTGGATTGATAGAAATCAACATGATGTCAATTGTTGTTTTTAATCCATTTTTATATTTTTTAAGAAATCTGTTCCACTTATTTCTGCACCAAATTTATTCAACTTTGACCATCCGTCATATTCTGAGATAGCAATAATAATAAAAAGAAACTCATCTTTAGAAATCTGTCGCCCTATTCAATTCATATACAGGATATTCAAATCCATTTGACTGAGATATGTGGAGCTTTTTATTCCTTAAATTTAAGAGATCTGAGTTGAAGCTTCAAATATCTTAATTATTTAAATATATGTAAATCTATAGCACTTATTAAGATGGTTGAAGCTTTAACTCAGCTCTTCTAAATTAATGGAAGAAAAAGCTTCATATCACAGTCAAATGGATTTGAATTGAAACGAAGTTACATTCTGATGATTAAAATAACCTTAAAGTTTGGCCTTTGATATAAGTTTGACATGAGCACAACCTTTTGAAGATATTCAAGGTTCTATTTGTAAATTATTATAAAATAAATAAAACTTCCAGGGCTAAGTTTCTTGTTCAACTTTTATTATCAAGCTTTCCTAATTGTCAGTCCTTCAAAAGGAATATCACGTTAATAAATTAATGATAAATATTTGTAAATTATATTTATATTATTATTTTTACATCTTCTTTTTTATTATCTGAAGATTGGCTCCTTATGATGCACTCTTTCGGCATTATAATCGATCCAATTGATTACACACCGACAAAGTATTTAATTTTGAACATTTCTGTCCAATGTTAGATGATCAAAAGTTTCATCGTATACATGATGATATTTTAAATGTTGCTTAACAGGTTTATTTGAGCTTTTGCGGAAGAGCATTGCTCGATGTATTATAACTTTAATTTATATATACATTTCTACAGTCCTAGAAGCATATGTCCCTAGTTTGTTTAAAATTACAATTTACTGCATTCAATAGCAAGTGCAGAAAATTTAGAAATTTGAGTCCAATATAATAATGAGGCGGTCTGGAGATTAAATTGGCGAAACCCCTGAGAAGGTTAACCACTGATGAGTCATTCCCTACCTTTTTTTAAATTTGTATTCATTGCGCAATTAAAAAAAACATTTCAATTGTATTTCAAATGGAAATTATATTTGAAATTATGTTTAGAATTTACTTACATTCGAATAATAAAATATAATAGCCTTTTATTTAAAAAAATCGTTTCAATTGAAACTGAAAATAAATTTATAACTGTTAGAGTTTCAAATAAAAAAGAAAATATCCCTTCAATATAAATTTTGTTATTAAAGTTCAAATATCATTAATAAAGGCTAAAATGTTGTCTTAAAAGTGCGCAAAACACATATGTTTATATGTATATATGTGTGTGTGTGTGAAAATAAGTAAAAAATAAAATGCTCCCGTGAGCGGTCAAGGAATTTATTTATTTTATTTCAACCCACAAAACGCGATATACACGTTAGGGATAATTGCGTCGATTTGCAATTGTTGAAAATAAACAGTTATAAACTTATTATATAAGGAAAAGATTATGTAAAATAGAAACGATATAATAAATTATGAATCTGAGATCCTTTCAGGTAAATATATTTATAAATATATTTTTAAAAGTGTTTAAATCTTTGACAATTATCTCTAGTATTTACAAATTCATATAGATCTACAAAATTGTTAACTGTCTGTTGTCTAGCGCTATAAAAGAGTGGACATTCCAACAGTAGGTGTCTCGAGTCCTGGGTTTCCTTGCCACAGTGACAGCTAGAGTCATCAACCGCTCCAATTGTTGACAAAAATCCGCTAAAATTTCCGTGGGTTGTTTTGAACTGGGTATTGTAGAAGTTAGAATGGAATAATGATGGAATTCCAAACGGGAAAAAGCTTTGGAATGTTTGATTTATTTTATAAATAAATCAACCATTTTTGCACTTAAAAATTATCTGATTATACTTGAAGCATGTGGTCTAAAAACATTTTGATCCTCTATAGAAAGTTGAGTTCAATCATATGTAATTATTTTAGATTCAATATAGTCTGTGAGAAGGGGAATGATACCTAATAAAAACTATGGACACAGTTGAACGAAGTTATGTATGCTTGAATCATCCATAGAATTTTGATATTGAAAAGAATTTAGTTTTTATTTTGTATCAATTATTAATACATTTATAAAAAAATTCGGAATCATACCTAAGAACTGGCCTGATTGTGATTGCTTTATACAAAATTATTCTCTTTTTGAATATTTATTTTATTCATTTTTTCCACTAAGTGAAAACTAATAATTTTCATTCTACGAAAATATGCTATTTTAATTTTTGAAAATATATACATTAAAGAGTATGTATATGTTATGATAATTTTTCTATCAGAAAAATCATCCGTTTGTTTTTAAATACATGAGCATTTTGCCAATATGCCAAATATTGGCAAATAAATATTTTATTCAATCAAATATATGCCTTTTAATTATCTAAAGATTTAAATACGGATTGATCTGTATCCAGAACAATATATTGTCACAGTAATTAAGGTGACGAGTCGTTTGGGTAGAATAAAATAATAATTTATTAGATGACTTTAAATAGTTAAATAGTTTGAGGGATAAAAAGAAATCGAGATAAACTAAGTTAAATGGATAAAAATAATGATAAATTAAGGAAGTAATGTCAAAGACTCAAACGGCTGGCGATCGGCTACACCCCTCAAGATGGCGGCTATTGTTTACAAACTTCCCGCCTAGCGCGCCCGCCATCTATCGGAGCTTAGGTACATAAAACTCGCCGAGCTGACTGCGCGCGCCACCTATTGGGGCTTAGGTACATAACATTCGCTAAGCTGCCGATGTATTATTTACAGTTACACGCTATGTACATTTTTGGTTATGACAATATATATATATCTTAGGAAACATGAAAAAAATTAAAATCATTATTTTATTTAAATGTGATAATAAAACAAATTTAGCGAATGGGACACCTGACTTGAGAGGTAAAAGATAAATTAAAAACTTGAATACGTATTTACATATTAACAAAATGTTTGCTCCAGCCAAAGAAAACAACAATTAATTTATATAGTGCAAAGCGGCACTATCTGGCTGCCGACTCCACAGAGTTGTTCTAGAACAATATATTTTAGGATCGAATAATATATATATATATATTAAAATAATGAAAGCATATACTGACCAGGAGCACATGTATTTTTAGATGGCAGAGCGCCATCTAGTGAAACAGAAATCAACTAAACATTGATTTAACCTGTTTCCTGATATTTGGCCAACTCATTTCCTTGATAAATCAAGAGAAGCCATCCACGAACGCGTTTCGCGCTGTTGACGCTCGTTAGCGTGAAGCAGGCTATACCACTGCGACTGAAATTTTTTTTGTCCTAGAGGCTTCTTGAGAAACCAAGAAATGGGTATTTAAGGACAAACTTAACACGTGAAAAAATAATAGGAAACAAAATATATATATAAAGGTCAGGTGTTGATATTAAAAATAGACAAGGCATATCCTGACCAATAGCACATGTGCTTTTTAGATTTGCGCCACGCTGACGAGCGCCAACAGCGCGTACGCGTTCGTGGAAGGCTTTTCTTGATCTATTTAGAAAATGGGTCGTTCAAATATCAATGAATATAAGGACAAAGGTCGCCTCTCTCGTCAAAATTAACATCGATAACTCAGTGAATAGCAGCTAATCTGGATGTCATTTACCTTTCGTCAGTACTTGTAGTTCCTGCGCCTCTCAGTCTCAACTTACTTGACTAAATGTGATTTTTTTGTATATTGACCCCTAATCTAGGATGTTTTCAAAATATGACAAGAGCGGTTTAGATAAAGTCAAGGCTATTATCCTCGCCTCTGTGCCCCTAATTTCCCTGGGTGTTTATGACCATCAGTCATAAATCCTCAGTTCTCAAGTGTACTGCCATATATATGATATTTGTAGCTAAAACTTTACATTTCTGCCCATTCTTGGAAAAAATACTGCTCCATTAGCTGAGCAGCTTTCTTATACAGAAATTAAAAGCATTTAAGCACGAATGTTTGTTTTTAAAATAATATTAACAGTCCACTGCCCTTATTCAATGTAAAACAATAAGAGGGCTTGGCTCATCAGTAGCAAGCCTTCCGAGCGGTTTCCCCAAATTAGTCCAGCTGACTGCTTTTAGAGCTCAAATACTGTATTGTACGATTCAGCGACACTGAAATATATCTTCTTAAATATGTTATTTAAGCAAACTATTTATATAACATTTTAGGAGAGTAGAGAATTACATATAATAAATTTCTATTCAGACGTCACACATTGTTAAACTAAAATTACATCTAGCATATTATATAACCAAGCATAGAGAGGAGTCAATATGTATAACTGTTTATACAATATATATTTGCATTCGTTTTCGATATTATACTAACTTTTGATAATAATTTTCTTTGAAATTTTAATGACATATTTAGGGATATTTTCTATAGGTATACCAGTTTCTTTGTTAAAAACGAATTTTCTTCGATCAAAAACGAGTTTTGAATTAATATATTTCCTGAAACACGAGTTAAAGAAGGGCTATCGATGTTTGATTGAAGGTGGACACAGCACATTGATATTCATTAAGGATATGCCAGCATTCGTATTATTAATCTCGAAGCTATGTCTTCAAATTTGTTTTTATTGGTTTCCATACTGATTCTATACCAAATTTTCATTGCGAGTGTCAATATGGAATTTTTCGAAGAATATATTTACTTGGACAACTAAATCCGTTATAGAAATACCTTTGGTTTTCCAAAGACTTTGTTTGCTATTTTTATATTCAAAGAGAGTATATTAGCTGAACTAATGTTTCGATTCAGGAAGCGGCTGTTCCTTGCTTTTGAACAGAAATCTTTGAGTTTGTAATAGTCCAAAATGATATTCCTAGTTATGCGCATTAGAAAGTTTTCTATTGGATGCATTTCTTTTTTTTTTTCATCAACCAGGTTTTAAAAAGGCTTTAATTCCCCTTACGCTAAAATATGTAGGTTCTCGAATAGAAGGCCGTGTAAGAAACGGCATTTATTAAAATCAAATTTAAAAAAAAATACCTTTGCATGATAGTTTTTCGCTGTGTGGAGCGAATGCGTAATATTTTTCCAGTGTGATAGATTTTAGTAGTTCTGCGAGTTTTTATCTAGCGTAAGGAATGTGATTTCATTGTCATATCCATTAGTCAATTTTGGATAATATTTTAAGAATAAAAATATTCCTTTATATGATTATATGTATAATCCACCTTTCTCTCTTAAAAGGCAATTTACATAATTCTCTGACCAATATTAGTTAAGATATAATGCGTGGTCAAGTTACGTTTGTAGAACGTTTAAAATTGTGTCAGAATGATTTTTGTGTGCTTATTATATACATAAAATTTGGTATAAAATAATCGTTGTAGTACACATACATTTAGTATAATGGTAGCGACATTATATTTTCTTCAGTATGAATCAACGACATAGTGAGGTTATCTACATATAAATAGAATTTTGTTGAAGAATGTGGAGCATATATAGAAAAGGTGCCATGACAACTTTTCTTCACGGCTTGGGTCTACAAGTAATTATTGTGTGCGAAGCCTATATATTATTGCGATATAAGTTAAGGGGTTTCGCCAGGATGGCTGACAGACGGAATGTGCAAATTGTATCGGACTTATTTACATTTTGAGCGGCTGAAACTATGCCGGTGATTTCATATCCTCTCGATTAATCAATAACAAGGGGTCAAAATACACTGGCCCGCAAAATTAAAGAAACTACATATTTTTTTATTTTAAAAAAGATGCATATATTGGATTTTTTAAAGAATTTATTAATCCAATATTTCGAGGGGCAACTCGCCTCTCTTTATCGAGGATGTTTGTGTTTTGCACTAAAGCATGCGCGCACGCGTACACCACTCTCGTTCTACAAGGCCAATGAAAGAATTGTATCTTTGATTTAAACATTACATTCAGTATATATACAGCTAACAATTATATATAATATTACGGATAAATACCATTATTATTATTTTGTCTACACATTGTGCTTGAAATAGGGATTTATATACAACAGTGCAACCGTAATTAATTGTGTGCATACATATTAATTCTAAATTAATGATAAAATTTTTGAAGGAAAATAAATGAGCAAATTAAAAGTATATACATAGCTATTTACAAAAAATTAGGATATGAATTCTTTATAAATTTCTGGAAAATCAATTTTTCTGTTTATACTGTGTTTATCTTCGGCAGAAGCCCAACTTTCTAAAAACAGTCTACAATGTTTTTCTGTAATATTTTTGTATATAATTGATGCCTGTTTGAAATCTGGTATATGGCTATTATTTAGGGAGTGGTCAACTAGGAGGGATAATGGTTTGTAGTTTTTTAAAGCTGCTTTATGTTGATTAATACGATCTTTAAGTGATTTACCTGTTTCTCCAATGTATGTAGCTTGACATGTTTGGCAGGGAATTTTGTAAATTACATTGGTTGTATTTTCTTGGTTTGAAATATTTTTTGTATCTGAGTGGCGTAAGATTTGTTGTGATTTTGTGCAGATTGATATGTTGTAATTATATTATATCTCTTTAAAATTCGGGCAATTCTCTCTGAGCCGTAGCTATATGGAATAGAGCAATATCTTTTTTGAGGCTGATCACGACTATTATTTGAAGGTATAGCTCTTTGTTTATGAAAATGTTTTTCAATAAATTTTTTAGGATAATTATTATTTATCAATTCTTTGAAAATTCTATTTCTTTCTTCTGTTGCACTATTTCTATTTGAGTAATGTGTTTCTATTCTCTTGGTAAGAGATTTCACTACGGCGATTTTATTATGTATAGGGCCAAAGGAGCTGAAATATAAATAGTTTCCGGTGTGAGTAGGTTTTCTGTATATGCAAGTTTCTATGTTATATTGATTTCTTTTAAGCTGAATGTCCAAAAAGGCTAGGGAATTATTGCTTTCTTTTTCATGTGTGAACTTTAAAAAAGGTTTGAGACTATTTAGAAAACGTAAGAAGCTGTCAATATTTGTTTCTGTTAGACAAAAAATGTCATCAATATATCGTAGCCATTATATTATTTTAAATTGGTTTGAATTAATTATTTTTTCATCTATTTCATTCATAAAAATGTTGGCTGATGCAGATGAAATCGGGTTGCCCATTGGTAGGCCTTTAATTTGTCGGAAGAATCTGTCTTTGAAACTAAAATAACTATGGTCTAAACAAAGTTTGATTAAATCTATTAATGCTTCTTTAGAGAGGGGAAGAACTATTTCTGGGTGGATTTCAAGAAATGATTGAAGGGCCAGGAGTGCTTCATCGTGCGGGATTGAGGTGTAGAGAGATTCTATATCGAAGGAAACCATCTTGCTGTCATTCGATATTTGAATGGTTTTGATAGCTTCAACAGCTACTATGGGATTGGGGACTGTGTGAGGTAGTTGCTTTTGGAATGGAGAGATGACTGAAGATAGAAATTTCGTGAGAGGATAAAGAGGAGAACCAGCATAGCTCACTATTGGTCGTAATGGGATGTTTGGCTTATGGATTTTAGGTAGGCCGTAAAAGTTGGGTAGAGTTTTTTCTTCTGCCTTTAAATTTTCGAACGATTTTTTATTAAGCTTATGTGTGCGCATAATTTTATTTAGTTTTTTATTAAATTCTTTAGTGATATTAGGCAATGGATCTTTTGATAATTGTTCGTAAATTTCTTTATCTTGTAGTAATTGTTCGATTTTAGAGTTATATTCAGTGTTATCCATGATTACAGTATTCCTTTTTATATTTATCTCAAATTTTATTGAACACTTATGAATGAAATTTTATACACAAAATCATTATTCCATTATTCATTAAAATACCCCAAAATCGAAGAAATCTAACACGTATTTTATGCAAATTAGCCGGTCAAGCAATGATCTTCTTGCAGTCAGTGAAGAAATATCTTGGATATTGTTGCTGATATGAGGTGTGATTGCCTTTAACTGATAGGCTGGCTCTACATCGGCGACCTATATTAGGAATTAGGCTGTTCATCAGCTCCTGTGAAATCAACGCCCACTCTTGTTTTAAAGCTGTTTATAACTCATGAGTGTTTCTAGGAGGGTTTGGAGAGAGGGATGAGATCCGCCGTCCTAGATTGTCCCATACATGCTCAATGAGATTTAGATCTGGAGATCGAGCTGGCGAATTAATCCGAGCAATTGCATGGTTTTGGAGAAAAGTGTCGACCCCACCAGCCCTATGTGAATGGGCATTATCATCAATTAGAAGAGAAATTTTATCCCATTTCAACTGTTTTAATAGACAGAAGGCTTCATATGAAGGACCTCTATACGCGACGACCCATAATTTGGGGGCCATTGACACCACCTCAAAAGAGAGCAAGGAACCTTTGGTACAGACAACATGTCGCCTGGAATCCAGAAGAATGGAGACCTGTAATGTTCACTGATGAGTCCAGATTCTCTCTAAACAGCGATTATTCTCGTATCTTTGTATGGAGAGACGTAGGAACCAGAAATATTCCCCGGAATATGGTTGAAAGGGATCCCTACAGACGCCAAGGTAATATGGTCTGGGCTGGAATCTTCTTGGGCGGTCGTACAGCACTCCATATATTTCGGCAGAGAACACTGACTAGACAGAGGTATCGGGATGAGCTCTTAGCAGCATATGTGATACCTCAAGCATTGGAAATAGAAGAAAACGTTATTCTAATGGATGATAATACCCATACAGATAAAGCTGGTGTGGACAACACTTTTCTCCAAAACCATACAATTGCTCGGATGAATTCGCCAGTTCGATCTCCAGACCTAAATCCCATTGAGAATGTATGGGACAATCTAGGACAGAGGATCTCATCCCTCCAATCACCTCCTAGAAACACTCATGAGCTATAAACAGCCTTAACACAAGAGTGGGCGTTGATTTCACAGGAGCTGATAAACTCCCTAATTCTTAGTATGGGTCGCCGATGTAGAGCCTGTCTATCAGTTAAAGGCGATCACACCCTATATTAACAACAATATCCAAGATATCTATGCACTAACTGCAAAAAGATCATTGCTTGACCGGCTGAATTGCTTAAAATATGAGTTAGATTTCTTTGATTTGGGGTATTTTTAAATCAATAATGAAATAATAAATTCTGTATAATATTTCATTGTTTTTTTGTTTTTTTTTTTTGCTTATCCCTAGTACACGTGATACAGGCCATGATAATCATGGTGGGTAGTTAGCGACTGCTTTTACTGTAAGCGCACCACATATCTACACATGTGAAAAGCAGTTCGACTTTGCACTTACAAATGCCAGAGCCCCGTTTTGGTTACTTGCACTCGCTGGTGGGGTTGGACTTTTGCAAGAATGGGGGCCATTGGAGCATTTTTTTTTTAAACAGAAAAAAGTGCCCAATGCGGGAATCGAACCCGGGTCCTAGTGGTCGAAAACCAAACGGTTTACCCAGCCTTCCACCGACCCCCCATATTTCATTGTTAAATGTTCAATAAAATTTGAGATAAATTAAAATATATGTTGTTCCTTTAATTTTGCGGGCCAGTGTATATATTATAAATGCCTTTTTTGGAAGCAAACTAATAATGTGAATTATCCCAATTATCATATTAATTTGTATATTCCGTGGGGGTTGAAACTAGAACAGTGACTCCATTATCAGACAGAATTTAAGAGAACATATGTGGAACAACTTCACACGAACAAACTATTCGCCTCTCGCCAACTATATATAAATTATTATAATCGGTAATATATATATGTGGTAATGTAGTGTTGTTGTATCTTGTTGGATGAATGTAGTGTGCTATGTTGGTTTGCAGTCGTGGTGGCCACGATGATTAGAGTGGTTTCAGGCGTGATTGGGATTACACAAAAGGACGAGGCATGTTGGATGGCAACATAGAGATGGCGAGAGAGCAAGTGTAGCCGACGCCGGTCAGGGGGAACTGTCAATCGTGTCTCAAAGAGGACTAATTTGTTTGCGTAAGAAGGGGGCATACCCAACTTGTTTTTCGAACCCTTTTTCGGCTTTCCGGCGCCGCTGTAACTCGCTCGATTTTATTTGGCTCTTTGGCAATTGCATAAACATCTATACAATACATGGAGAAATAGATATATATTGGAATATATTACAACAGTTTATGCCCAGGTTGACGAAAATTAGCTTATGGTGATTATAGATGAAATCATAAGATAATTATAATGGGGGAAAGTAATTTGTATACAAATTGGTTTAATATATTATGGGGTTGTAGAATTATAAAATTGGGTATGTTATCCTTAATAATAATGATTAATAATAAAAAGAGAAATGTTAACAAATAATAATGTTAAGCCCAATGTAAAAAAATATATGGAGAAGGATTCTTTTTAAATGTAAAGATATAAATATAAATTTGGGTGATTATAAACAGCATTGAATGTTGGAATTAATAATTGAAAGTGCATTGATTTATAGGGTGAGCTAATTTAAAAATTCTAGATAGATGGATATAGAATAGATTCTGGTACTGCGATGCAATGCGACGTTATGGGATTGTAGGCATTGGTCCATCTACAGTATGCTGAAGGTATTCGATATGGGTTGTTCTATCAGACGGATTTGGGAATGGTTGGTGGAAGCTTTGGTCGAGAAAAAGAGTGATAGAGAGTGTGGCAGAGAGAGAGTCGTTCTGTTGCATAAAAAAAAAACGATTCGGCCGCCGTAAGGCAGTGGTGAAAGTGAGGTGATTGAAAATAAAAAATAAAATAAAATGAATGAATTGCCTGACTGTGAAAAAAAGGGGCGTTGATGCTCGAACCGGGCCGTGAATTAAAAAAAAAACTCATCTAACTAGCTGCTCAAATTCGACTGTTGGGAAGGTTACACCGAAGAAGCGTTTGTAGTTAAGATGGAATTAATGCGAGAAATCAAAGTTTTCGCGGATAGTAACGATCTTTCTGCGAAGGTATGGGCTGTGATGTCAGGAAAATTTGGAGGGTAATGGTGTCGAGGCATTTTCTGAATTTAAATTTGAAATTTCTTGAATTTGGATTTAAAAATTGAAGCTGAAAAAAAGGTTATTATTGAAAATTGTGTGTGATGAATGTTAGTACAAAAGTATATAAAAGTAAAAATGATTATAAACATTGAAGATTAAAATAAAAGTTATTATCTCGATTGTTCATATAAAAATAAAAAGACAAAAGTAAAAACATGAAATAACTCGAGATACGAGGTATGTTCAAAAAGTAATTTTGAATTTACGCGGGTTATATACGTATATTCGAATTTCGATCTTTTTGTGGCTTTATGTTGGTACTCATGTCTCTCACTTATGCCGACAAGCTCGGCCATTTTGAATGTTCACTTAATTGTTGACAGCTGCTTTGCTTGCAGGTGTTTTGGATCGTCTTCGATTTTTACCTATTAAAAAAATGGATCAAAGAACCTGTATCATATTTTGTGTGAAAAACTAAATTAAGTGCGTGGATGCATTCCGAATGTTGACTGTGGCATACGGAGAAGCTACCTTGGACCGAAGCAACGTTTATCGGTGGTACAAAATGTTCTCAGAAGGCCGAGAAGATGTGAACGACGAAGAGCGTGCCGGACGCCTGAGCACTTCAACAACAGACGAAAAAATTAATGAAGTGGAGAAAATGATATAGGCCAATCGTCGAATCACCGTTAGAGAAGTTGCTGAGGACCTAAACATATCTATTGGCTCGTGCCATTCGATTTTTATCAATGATTTGGGTATGAGACGGGTCGCCGCGAAATTTGTACCAAAATTATGACGTGGAAACCAAAGCTCAATCATCTCAATGGAAGCTGCCGCACGAACCAAGACCGAAAAAAGCGCGCCAAGTTCAGTCGAATGTGAATGTTTTGCTGACAGTTTTCTTCGATTGCAGGGGCGTGGTGCATCATGAGTTCTTGCCACAGGGTAGAACGGTCAATAAGGAATATTACCTGCAAGTTATGCGCAATTTGCGCGAAGCAATCCGCCAGAAACGCCCGGATTTGTGGAAGAACAAAAATTGGCTTTTGCACCACGATAACGCCCCTGCTCACACATCGTTGCTTGTGCGCGACTTTTTGGCCAAAAACAACACACTATTGATGCCGCAGCCACCGTATTCCCCAGATCTGGCCCCCTGTGACCTTTTCTTGTTTCCTAAACTGAAGAGGCCCATGAAAGGAGGACGTTACGCTACGCTTGACGAGATAAAGACGGCATCGAAGGAGGAGCTGAAAAAGATTTTTAAAAATGATTTTTTGAAGTGCTTCGAAGATTGGAAAAACCGTTGGCACAAGTGTATAATATCTCATGGGGATTACTTTGAAGGGGACAAAATAGGTATTCATGAATAAATAAATAATTTTTGAAAAAACACAAAGTCGCGATACCTTTTGAACACACCTCGTATATTTGAAATAATTCATTAATATAAATATGCGAAACATAAAAAAAAAGATGTGAGTATTTGAAATGATTAAAAATAGAGAAGTAATATGATATGAAAAAAAGTAGCAATACTAAACATATTTTAAAGTAGGAAATATATATAAGAGTTGGTGTTCAAGCCAAGACATTCTTTAAGTATACAGTGATTGACATATATATATTGATGTAGTTGATAGAACCTATGGTGATGTGTTAGTTGTGATGTGCTATATGTTTATGGCATGGGGAATTTAGTTAGCTCGGTGTTCATACGTCGATGTACTTCGAAATGAGTTTTGGCTTAGTAAAAGTATTGTTCACGAAGTGTTAGGTTAAGATATGTTCTTGATGAGACTTGCGACGTGAACACGCTTTCGAGTGAGAGAAAAAAATGTGTCACAGGATAAATGAAGGCATAATATAGCCTGGTAAAAGTGAAAAAAATAAAGTTTTGTCGAGTCGCTGTTACACGTGCGAAAAAAAAATTGTAAATGGAAAGGTGTCACGTGAAGTCGTTGTGCTGGGGTAAAATCTAACCTAATTCATCATGAGTAACAAGTTTACTGAAGTCATAGGTGGTGGTCGTACGAACATACAACGAGATTTTTTGAATGTTAGTAAAGTAGTGGGTGATATGTCTTAAACTGGAGAGCTTGTGTGGCTCGAGATTGGCTTTGTTTGTGTAAAATGATTGTGGTTTTTGTGATGGGTATGGTTTATTAGAATAAATGTGTTGATCTTTACTTGTGAACGAGAGAAAAATATCGCCAAGTGGGAAGCGAGTGTAAATTTTACGCCTAAAATAAATTGGTAGAGTGGACATAGACCTATTTATATTTTGGGGGAATTGGACGGTCCCGCGTTTAATTAAACTTTTGTTGGAGAAGGATAGATGATTGACGAGTGATGATTTTCAAATTTTGTTAATTTATATTTTAAAATTGATTTTCAAAAAATGTGCTTATAAGATAGCGAAAATCATCAATGGAATAAGGAAATGGAAAGATAGCAAAAGTTTTTTTTTTTTTTTTGAGACGTTTACACGTAATGGTGTAGATCAAGCATGTCAAACTCAAATCCTAACACGGGCCAAATAAAAAAGTAATGAGATTATGTGGGCCGCAAAAAAAGAAAACAAGTAATTAAATTTTTATAGTAACATTTAGGTAGGTTTATTTTAAAAAATACTAATAAGAAAAAGAAAGTAAAGTTAATATTTTCTCCCTGATATTTGGCATCTCTTCCTACTTCGGGGGGAAATCTTGTTAGCAGTGATTAATTTTAAAACTGACCCAAGGTGAACGTCAGTAATTCTCGATCTGATTGGAGACTTATTTCCTTTCATAAGTGAAAATAACTGCTCGCACCGATAAGTACTTCCAAACATGGACATAATTTCATATGCTAATTTTCGAGTGTTTTTAAATCTGACTGGCAAATATTTGTAAAATTCAGAAACGCCAACTTCAATGAATTTTGGCTTTAAATCTGAATCGCACTGGATATCTATTACCTCCATTTGCATATGATTAGGTACTGATTCTATATTTATCGAGAAAATCGAAGAAAACAAAGTAAACTTGCCTTCCAAAGATTTGAAATCAGAAAACCTTGTTTCAAATTCATTTCTAAGACTTAAAATTTTTCCGCATATTTTTGATACGATGCAGTTTTACCTAAACTTGATTTGTACATGTTGCATGTCGGAAAGTGCATTAAATCTTCGTTTTTCAACTGCTTTTCCCAAAGAACTAGCTTACATTTGAATGCATTAACTTGGTCACACATGTTGGTAATGATCTGATCCTTTCCTTGCAGTTTCAAATTTATATCCGACAAGTGTTTTGTTATGTCAACCATGAAGGAAAAATCTTGAAACCATACTTGATCAGAAAACAAAGTGATGTATTGATTCTTGGTTATTGAAAACTGACATATTTCTTCTTTCAAGTCCCAAAATTGTTTGAGAACCTTGGAGCATGATAGCCAACGTACCTCGGTATAGTATGATAAACCTGAATATTCGCTTTCTAATTTATTTAGGAACAGAGAGAACTGTCGCTGATTTTAAACCTCGAGATCTTATGAAATTGATGAATTTTTTGATAGGTGTCAACACATTTTCCATTTCTATTACCTTCGTACATAATACTTCCTGATGTATAATGCAATGCGTATGATGAATATTGGAACCATCAGAAATTTCACTTAGTTTTTTTTCGCAGGAGTGCTACGAAACCGTTGGTTTTTCCAGTCATTTAAGGAGCTCCATCTGTTGCTACAGAAGTCAATTTTGATTGAGGTAAATTGTATTTTTGTAGAAGATCATAAACGCAATTAAATATTGTTTATCCTGTAGTAGTGCCATGCATCGGTACTAGTTCCAATAATTCCTCAAAAATGTTGAAATCTGTGTCGCAAGCTCGAAAAAAAAAACATCTAACTGAGCTACGCCCCCAATGTCCGTACTCTCATCACAGGCAATAGAAAATGCTTCGAAACAGGATGATTTTTCTTTTATCTGATCATTTAAATTTCTGGCCATATCAGTAACTCTTTCCACAACGGTATTTCGAGACAAAGATATTGCTTGAAACGTCTTCACACTTCCAGGACAAACAATTTCTGCAGCTTTAATTAAACATTCCTTGATGAAATCACCTTCAGTAAGAGGTTTTGAGTGTTTAACTATCATCTCCGATAAAACGTAGCTTGCATGCACCGCCGCTTCACTCTCTTGTGATACTTTAGTAAACATAAACTGTTGTTTTTTCATTCCCAACTTGAACTCTTTTAACTTTTCTTATCTCATTAAACATTCGTAGGTATCATATTTTGATTTATGTTGTTCATAATGACGTTCAATGTTATATAATTTTGGTACACTAATAGTATTATTACATATCAAGCAAATTATTTTATCTTTTACTTCAGAGCAAAAATACTCTAATTCCCACTTTTCTTGTAAATTCCTATGTTCGTCAGCAATTTTTCGTTTAGTTTTACTGCCACTTGGTTTTGATGAAGACATATTGAATACAAAGGTCTGAAAAAAAAAATAGTAATCGTTAACCCAAAATAATAAAACGTTTTAATTAATATTTTAATTTTTTTGTAATTAATATTTTTTAACTTACCAGACACAAAATAACTGCACAAATTATTGAACGTAACTTGAAAAAAAAATTTTTTTCTAGTACTCCAAAAGAATATTTTCTTTAAACTTTAAGGCACACAATACTTATGGCGATGTACATACGTTATGTATGTAGGTATAATATTATCAAAACTTACGACTTATGTATGGCGACCAGTGGTTCGTTATTAATAAATAAATTATGTATAATTACAATTTTTGAAAAATAGGCTACAAATTTTTATTAATTTTTATTTTAAATTTATAATTTTTTTAAATTAAAATATATTGTCTGGTGGGCCGCAAATTCATTCGTTGTGGGCCGCATGAGGCCCGCGGGCCGCGAGTTTGACATGCTTGGGCTAAATCAATGTTTAGTTGATTTCTGTTCCACCAGATGGCGCTCTGCCTTCTGTAAAGCACATGTGCTTCTGGTCAGGATATGCCATTTTTAATATTGATTTCACCACCTGATCTTTTATTTTTTAATTTCGTTTTTTAATGTGCAAGCGTATTTACGCAAGTTTGGCCTTAAATACCCATTTCTTGTTTTTTCCGGAAGCCATTGGGATCAAAAAATATTTTTTGGTCGCAATGGTTAAGCCTACTCCACGCTGACGAGCGCCAAAAGCGCGAAACGCGTTCGTGGATGGCTTATTTTGATTTATCAAGGAATTGGGTTGGCCAAATATCAGGGAACAGGCTAAATCAATGTTTAGTTGATTTCTGTTCCACCAGATGGCGCTCTGCCTTCTGTAAAGCACATGTGCTTCTGGTCAGGATATGCCATTTTTATAATTGATTTCACCACCTGATCTTTTATTTTTTTTATTTCGTTTTTTAATGTGCTAAGCGTATTTACGCAAGTTTGGCTTTAAATACCCATTTCTTGTTTTTTCAGGAAGCCATTGGGATCAAAAAATCTTTTTTGGTCGCAATGGTTCAGCCTACTCCACGCTGACGAGCGCCAAAAGCGCGAAACGGGTTCGTGGATAGCTTTTCTTTATTTATTAAGAAAAGTGGGTTGGTCAAATATCAGGGAACAGGCTAAATCAATGTTTAGTTGATTTCTGTTCCACCAGATGGCGCTCTGCCTTCTGTAAAGCACATGTGCTTCTGGTCAGGATATGTCATTTTTAAAATTGATTTCACCACCTGATCTTTTTATCTTTTATTTTTTCATTTCGTTTTTTAATGTGCTAATCGTATTTAGGCAAGTTTGGCCTTAAATACCCATTTCTTGTTTTTTCAGGAAGTCATTGGAATCAAAAAATATTTTTTGGTCGAAATGGTTCAGCCTACTCTACGCTGACGAGCGCCAAAAGCGCGAAACGCGTTCGTGGATGGCTTTTCTTGATTTATCAAGAAATTGGGATGGCCAAATATCAAGTAACAGGCTAAATCAATGTTTTGTTGATTTCTGTTCCACCAGATGACGCTCTGCCTTCTGTAAAGCACATGTGCTTCTGGTCAAGATATGCCATTTTTAATATTGATTTCACCACCTGATCTTTTTATCTTTTATTTTTTAATTTCGTTTTTTAATGTGTAAGCGTATTTACGCAAGTTTGGCCTTAAATACCCATTTCTTGTTTTTTCCGGAAGTCATTGGGATCAAAAAATATTTTTTGGTCGCAATGGTTCAGCCTACTCCACGCTGACGAGCGCCAAAAGCACGAAACGCGTTCGTGGATGGCTTTTCTTGATTTATCAAGAAATTGGGTTGGCTAAATATCAGGGAACGGGTTAATCAATGTTTAGTTGATTTCTGTTCCACCAGATGGCGCTCTGCCTTCTGTAAAGCACATGTGCTTCTGGTCAGGATATGCCATTTTTAATATTGATTTCACCACCTGATCTTTTTATCTTTCATTCTTTCATTTCGGTTTTTAATGTGCTAATCGTATTTAGGCAAGTTTGGCCTTAAATACCCATTTCTTGTTTTTCAGGAAGCCATTGGGATCAAAAAATCTTTTTTGGTCGCAAAGGTTCAGCCTACTCCACGCTGACGAGCGCCAAAAGCGCGAATCGCGTTCGTGGATGGCTTTTTTTTTTATTTATCAAGAAATTGGGTTGGCCAAATATCAGGGAACAGGCTAAATCAATGTTTAGTTGATTTCTGTTCCACCAGATGGCGCTCTGCCATCTGTAAAGCACATGTGCTTCTGGTCACGTCTATTATAAGACCAATCCTAACCTACGGCCACCCAGTCTTCATAACCGCAAACAAAACTACACTGAAAAAATTCGAAAGTTTCGAAAACCAGGTATTAAAGAAAATAATAGGTGTCCCATGGTTTGTCAGAAGCAGTATCATCAGAAAGGACCTCAATTTAGAAAATATAAATGATTTCATAATAAAACAAGCTTTCAACTTTTACGATAAATCTGAAAATCTCGAAAATATTACATTCAGAGAAGCCTGTAACTACAAACAAGAACTAAAGAGAAGGAAACCAAAGCCAAGACAACTCCTATATCGATTGAGAACAAATGTAGAAAAATGGAAAAATCTTAAGAAAAAACACGTTAAAGAAAAAAAAAAGAAAAAAAAAGAAAATAAAATAACCGAACATATTAGAAAAGAGAACACACCGATTTAAAGACCGCGCGCCAGGCCCTAACCTTGTAGAGATGTGAATACCCTGTCAATATGAAGAACGTGTACATATAATTCATTGTTAATATCATAAGCTAGGTTGCTCTTTTTGAGCGACACCTAATAAAGTTATTTTTGAACTGGAACTGGACCTGATCTTTTATTTTTTCATTTCGTTTTTTAATATGCTAAGCGTATTTACGCAAGTTTGGCTTTAAATACCCATTTCTTGTTTTTTTCAGGAAGCCATTGGGATCAAAATATATTTTTTGGTCGCAATGGTTCAGCCTACTCCACGCTGACGAGCGCCAAAAGCGCGAAACGCGTTCGTGGATAGCTTTTTTTTTATTTATTAAGAAAAGTGGGTTTGCCAAATATCAGGGATCAGGATAAATCAATGTTTAGTGATTTCTGTTCCACCAGATGGCGCTCTGCTTTCTGTAAAGCACATGTCCTTCTGGTCAGGATATGCCATTTTTAATATTGATTTCAACACCTGATCTTTTTTTCTTTTATTTTTTAATTTCGTTTTTTAATGTGCTAAGCGTATTTACGCAAGTTTGGCCTCAAATACCCATTTTTTGTTTTTTCAGGAAGCCATTGGAATCAGAAAATATTTTTTGGTCGCAATGGTTCAGCCAACTCTACGCTGACGAGCGCCAAAAGCGCGAAACGCGTTCGTGGATGGCTTTTCTTGATTTATCAAGAAATTGGGATGGCCAAATATCAGGTAACAGGCTAAATCAATGTTTTGTTGATTTCTGTTCCACCAGATGGCGCTCTGCCTTCTGTAAAGCACATGTGCTTCTGGTCAGGATATGCCATTTTTAATATTGATTTCACCACCTGATCTTTATATCTTTTATTTTTTATTTCGTTTTTTAATGTGCTAAGCGTATTTACGCAACTTTGGCCTTAAATACCCATTTCTTGTTTTTTCCAGGAAGCCATTGGGATCAAAAATCGTTTTTGGTCGCAATGGTTCAGCCTACTCCACGCTGACGAGCGCCAAAAGCACGAAACGCGTTCGTGGATGGCTTTTCTTGATGTATCAAGAAATTGGGTTGGCTAAATATCAGGGAACAGGCTAAATCAATGTTTAGTTGATTTCTGTTCCACCAGATGGCGCTCTGCCATCTGTAAAGCACATGTGCTTCTGGTCAGGATATGCCTTTTTTAATATTGATTTCAACACCTGATCTTTTATTTTTTTATTTCGTTTTTTAATGTGCTAAGCGTATTTACGTAAGTTTGCCCTTAAATACCCATTTCTTGTTTTTTCAGGAAGCCATTGGGATCAAAATATCATTTTTGGTCGCAATGGTACAGCCTAGTCCACGCTGACGAGCGCCAAAAGCGCGAAACGCGTTCGTGGATAGCTTTTTTTTTATTTATTAAGAAAAGTGGGTTGGTCAAATATCAGGGAACAGGCTGAATCAATGTTTAGTTGATTTCTGTTCCACCAGATGGCGCTCTGCCATCTGTAAAGCACATGTGCTTCTGGTCAGGATATGCCTTTTTTAATATTGATTTCACCACCTGATCTTTTATTTTTTTATTTCGTTTTTTAATGTGCTAAGCGTATTTACGCAAGTTTGGCTTTAAATACCCATTTCTTGTTTTTTCAGGAAGCCATTGGGATCAAAAAATATTTTTTGGTCGCAATGGTTCAGCCTACTCCACGCTGACGAGCGCCAAAAGCGCGAAACGCGTTCGGGGATAGCTTTTTTTTATTTATTAAGAAAAGTGGGTTGGCCAAATATCAGGGAACAGGCTAAATCAATGTTTAGTTGATTTCTGTTCCACCAGATGGCGCTCTGCCTTCTGTAAAGCACATGTGCTTCTGGTCAGGATATGCCATTTTTAATATTGATTTCACCACCTGATCTTTTTATCTTTCATTCTTTCATTTCGGTTTTTAATGTGCTAATCGTATTTAGGCAAGTTTGGCCTTAAATACCCATTTCTTGTTTTTCAGGAAGCCATTGGGATCAAAAAATCTTTTTTGGTCGCAAAGGTTCAGCCTACTCCACGCTGACGAGCGCCAAAAGCGCGAATCGCGTTCGTGGATGGCTTTTTTTTTTATTTATCAATAAATTGGGTTGGCCAAATATCAGGGAACAGGATAAATCAATGTTTAGTTGATATCTGTTCCACCAGATGGCGCTCTGCCTTCTGTAAAGCACATGTGCTTCTGGTCAGGATATGCCATTTTTAATATTGATTTCACCACCTGATCTTTTATTTTTTTATTTCGTTTTTTAATGTGCTAAGCGTATTTACGCAAGTTTGGCTTTAAATACCCATTTCTTGTTTTTTCAGGAAGCCATTGGAATCAAAAAATATTTTTTGGTCGCAATGGTTCAGCCTACTCTACGCTGACGAGCGCCAAAAGCGCGAAACGCGTTCGTGGATGGCTTTTCTTGATTTATCAAGAAATTGGGATGGCCAAATATCAGGTAACAGGCTAAATCAATGTTTTGTTGATTTCTGTTCCACCAGATGGCGCTCTGCCTTCTGTAAAGCACATGTGCTTCTGGTCAGGATATGCCATTTTTAATATTGATTTCACCACCTGATCTTTATATCTTTTATTTTTTATTTCGTTTTTTAATGTGCTAAGCGTATTTACGCAACTTTGGCCTTAAATACCCTTTTCTTGTTTTTTCCAGGAAGCCATTGGGATCAAAAATCGTTTTTGGTCGAAATGGTTCAGCCTACTCCACGCTGACAAGCGCCAAAAGCGCGAAACGCGTTCGTGGATGGCTTTTCTTGATTTATCAAGAAATTGGGTTGGCTAAATATCAGGGAACAGGCTAAATCAATGTTTAGTTGATTTCTGTTCCACCAGATGGCGCTCTGCCTTCTGTAAAGCACATGTGCTTCTGGTCAGGATATGCCATTTTTAATATTGATTTCATCACCTGATCTTTTATTTTTTAATTTCGTTTTTTAATGTGCTAAGCGTATTTACGTAAGTTTGGCCTTAAATACCCATTTCTTGTTTTTTCAGGAAGCCATTGGGATCAAAATATCATTTTTGGTCGCAATGGTACAGCCTAGTCCACGCTGACGAGCGCCAAAAGCGCGAAACGCGTTCGTGGATAGCTTTTTTTTATTTATTAAGAAAAGTGGGTTGGTCAAATATCAGGGAACAGGCTGAATCAATGTTTAGTTGATTTCTGTTCCACCAGATGGCGCTCTGCCATCTGTAAAGCACATGTGCTTCTGGTCAGGATATGCCTTTTTTAATATTGATTTCACCACCTGATCTTTTATTTTTTTATTTCGTTTTTTAATGTGCTAAGCGTATTTACGCAAGTTTGGCTTTAAATACCCATTTCTTGTTTTTTCAGGAAGCCATTGGAATCAAAAAATATTTTTTGGTCGCAATGGTTCAGCCTACTCCACGCTGACGAGCGCCAAAAGCGCGAAACGCGTTCGGGGATAGCTTTTTTTTATTTATTAAGAAAGGTGGGTTGGTCAAATATCAGGGAACAGGCTGAATCAATGTTTAGTTGATTTCTGTTCCACCAGATGGCGCTCTGCCATCTGTAAAGCACATGTGCTTCTGGTCAGGATATGCCTTTTTTAATATTGATTTCACCACCTGATCTTTTATTTTTTTATTTCGTTTTTTAATGTGCTAAGCGTATTTACGCAAGTTTGGCTTTAAATACCCATTTCTTGTTTTTTCAGGAAGCCATTGGAATCAAAAAATATTTTTTGGTCGCAATGGTTCAGCCTACTCCACGCTGACGAGCGCCAAAAGCGCGAAACGCGTTCGTGGATAGCTTTTTTTTATTTATTAAGAAAAGTGGGTTGGTCAAATATCAGGGAACAGGCTGAATCAATGTTTAGTTGATTTCTGTTCCACCAGATGGCGCTCTGCCATCTGTAAAGCACATGTGCTTCTGGTCAGGATATGCCTTTTTTAATATTGATTTCACCACCTGATCTTTTATTTTTTAATTTCGTTTTTTAATGTGCTATGCGTATTTACGTAAGTTTGGCCTTAAATACCCATTTCTTGTTTTTTCAGGAAGCCATTGGGATCAAAAAATATTTTTTGGTCGCAATGGTTCAGCCTACTCCACGCTGACGAGCGCCAAAAAGCGCGAAACGCGTTCGTGGATGGCTTTTCTTGATTTATCAAGAAATTGGGTTGGCTAAATATCAGGGAACAGGCTAAATCAATGTTTAGTTGATTTCTGTTCCACCAGATGGCGCTCTGCCTTCTGTAAAGCACATGTGCTTCTGGTCAGGATATGCCATTTTTAATATTGATTTCACCACCTGATCTTTTTATCTTTCAGTCTTTCATTTCGGTTTTTAATGTGCTAATCGTATTTAGGCAAGTTTGGCCTTAAATACCCATTTCTTGTTTTTCAGGAAGCCATTGGGATCAAAAAATATTTTTTGGTCGCAAAGGCTCAGCCTACTCCACGCTGACGAGCGCCAAAAGCGCGAATCGCGTTCGTGGATGGCTTTTTTTTTATTTATCAATAAATTGGGTTGGCCAAATATCAGGGAACAGGCTAAATCAATGTTTAGTTGATATCTGTTCCACCAGATGGCGCTCTGCCTTCTGTAAAGCACATGTGCTTCTGGTCAGGATATGCCATTTTTAATATTGATTTCACCACCTGATCTTTTATTTTTTTTATTTCGTTTTTTAATGTGCTAAGCGTATTTACGCAAGTTTGGCTTTAAATACCCATTTCTTGTTTTTCCAGGAAGCCATTGGAATCAAAAAATATTTTTTGGTCGCAATGGTTCAGCCTACTCTACGCTGACGAGCGCCAAAAGCGCGAAACGCGTTCGTGGATGGCTTTTCTTGATTTATCAAGAAATTGGGATGGCCAAATATCAGGTAACAGGCTAAATCAATGTTTTGTTGATTTCTGTTCCACCAGATGGCGCTCTGCCTTCTGTAAAGCACATGTGCTTCTGGTCAGGATATGCCATTTTTAATATTGATTTCACCACCTGATCTTTATATCTTTTATTTTTTATTTCGTTTTTTAATGTGCTAAGCGTATTTACGCAACTTTGGCCTTAAATACCCTTTTCTTGTTTTTTCCAGGAAGCCATTGGGATCAAAAATCGTTTTTGGTCGCAATGGTTCAGCCTTCTCCACGCTGACGAGCGCCAAAAGCGCGAAACGCGTTCGTGGATGGCTTTTCTTGATTTATCAAGAAATTGGGTTGGCTAAATATCAGGGAACAGGCTAAATCAATGTTTAGTTGATTTCTGTTCCACCAGATGGCGCTCTGCCTTCTGTAAAGCACATGTGCTTCTGGTCAGGATATGCCATTTTTAATATTGATTTCATCACCTGATCTTTTATTTTTTAATTTCGTTTTTTAATGTGCTAAGCGTATTTACGTAAGTTTGGCCTTAAATACCCATTTCTTGTTTTTTCAGGAAGCCATTGGGATCAAAATATCATTTTTGGTCGCAATGGTACAGCCTAGTCCACGCTGACGAGCGCCAAAAGCGCGAAACGCGTTCGTGGATAGCTTTTTTTTATTTATTAAGAAAAGTGGGTTGGTCAAATATCAGGGAACAGGCTGAATCAATGTTTAGTTGATTTCTGTTCCACCAGATGGCGCTCTGCCATCTGTAAAGCACATGTGCTTCTGGTCAGGATATGCCTTTTTTAATATTGATTTCACCACTTGATCTTTTATTTTTTTATTTCGTTTTTTATTGTGCTAAGCGTATTTACGCAAGTTTGGCTTTAAATACCCATTTCTTGTTTTTTCAGGAAGCCATTGGGATCAAAATATCATTTTTGGTCGCAATGGTACAGCCTAGTCCACGCTGACGAGCGCCAAAAGCGCGAATCGCGTTCGTGGATGGCTTTTTTTTTATTTATCAATAAATTGGGTTGGCCAAATATCAGGGAACAGGCTAAATCAATGTTTAGTTGATATCTGTTCCACCAGATGGCGCTCTGCCTTCTGTAAAGCACATGTGCTTCTGGTCAGGATATGCCATTTTTAATATTGATTTCACCACCTGATCTTTTATTTTTTTATTTCGTTTTTTAATGTGCTAAGCGTATTTACGCAAGTTTGGCTTTAAATACCCATTTCTTGTTTTTTGAGGAAGCCATTGGAATCAAAAAATATTTTTTGGTCGCAATGGTTCAGCCTACTCTACGCTGACGAGCGCCAAAAGCGCGAAACGCGTTCGTGGATGGCTTTTCTTGATTTATCAAGAAATTGGGATGGCCAAATATCAGGTAACAGGCTAAATCAATGTTTTGTTGATTTCTGTTCCACCAGATGGCGCTCTGCCTTCTGTAAAGCACATGTGCTTCTGGTCAGGATATGCCATTTTTAATATTGATTTCACCACCTGATCTTTTATCTTTATTTTTATTTCGTTTTTTAATGTGCTAAGCGTATTTACGCAACTTTGGCCTTAAATACCCTTTTCTTGTTTTTTCAGGAAGCCATTGGGATCAAAATATCGTTTTTGGTCGCAATGGTTCAGCCTACTCCACGCTGACGAGCGCCAAAAGCGCGAAACGCGTTCGTGGATGGCTTTTCTTGATTTATCAAGAAATTGGGTTGGCTAAATATCAGGGAACAGGCTAAATCAATGTTTAGTTGATTTCTGTTCCACCAGATGGCGCTCTGCCTTCTGTAAAGCACATGTGCTTCTGGTCAGGATATGCCTTTTTTAATATTGATTTCATCACCTGATCTTTTATTTTTTTTATTGTGCTAAGCGTATTTACGCAAGTTTGGCTTTAAATACCCATTTCTTGTTTTTTCAGGAAGCCATTGGGATCAAAAAATATTTTTTGGTCGCAATGGTTCAGCCTACTCCACGCTGACGAGCGCCAAAAGCGCGAAACGCGTTCGGGGATAGCTTTTTTTTATTTATTATGAAAAGTGGGTTGGCCAAATATCAGGGAACAGGCTAAATCAATGTTTAGTTGATTTCTGTTCCACCAGATGGCGCTCTGCCTTCTGTAAAGCACATGTGCTTCTGGTCAGGATATGCCATTTTTAATATTGATTTCACCACCTGATCTTTTTATCTTTCATTCTTTCATTTCGGTTTTTAATGTGCTAATCGTATTTAGGCAAGTTTGGCCTTAAATACCCATTTCTTGTTTTTCAGGAAGCCATTGGGATCAAAAAATCTTTTTTGGTCGCAAAGGTTCAGCCTACTCCACGCTGACGAGCGCCAAAAGCGCGAATCGCGTTCGTGGATGGCTTTTTTTTAATTTATCAATAAATTGGGTTGGCCAAATATCAGGGAACAGGCTAAATCAATGTTTAGTTGATATCTGTTCCACCAGATGGCGCTCTGCCTTCTGTACAGCACATGTGCTTCTGGTCAGGATATGCCATTATTAATATTGATTTCACCACCTGATCTTTTATTTTTTTATTTCGTTTTTTAATGTGCTAAGCGTATTTACGCAAGTTTGGCTTTAAATACCCATTTCTTGTTTTTTCAGGAAGCCATTGGAATCAAAAAATATTTTTTGGTCGCAATGGTTCAGCCTACTCTACGCTGACGAGCGCCAAAAGCGCGAAACGCGTTCGTGGATGGCTTTTCTTTATTTATCAAGAAATTGGGATGGCCAAATATCAGGTAACAGGCTAAATCAATGTTTTGTTGATTTCTGTTCCACCAGATGGCGCTCTGCCTTCTGTAAAGCACATGTGCTTCTGGTCAGGATATGCCATTTTTAATATTGATTTCACCACCTGATCTTTTTATCTTTTATTTTTTTATTTCGTTTTTTAATGTGCTAGGCGTATTTACGCAACTTTGGCCTTAAATACCCATTTCTTGTTTTTTCCAGGAAGCCATTGGGATCAAAAATCTTTTTTGGTCGCAATGGTTCAGCCTACTCCACGCTGACGAGCGCCAAAAGCGCGAAACGCGTTCGTGGATGGCTTTTCTTGATTTATCAAGAAATTGGGTTGGCTAAATATCAGGGAACAGGCTGAATGAATGTTTAGTTGATTTCTGTTCCACCAGATGGCGCTCTGCCTTCTGTAAAGCACATGTGCTTCTGGTCAGGATATGCCATTTTTAATATAGATTTCATCACCTGATCTTTTATTTTTTTATTTCTTTTTTTAATGTGCCAAGCGTATTTACACAAGTTTGGCCTTAAATACCCATTTCTTGTTTTTTCAGGAAGCCATTGGGATCAAAAAATCTTTTTTGGTCGCAATGGTTCAGCCTAGTCCACGCTGACGAGCGCCAAAAGCGCGAAACGCGTTCGTGGATAGCTTTTTTTTTATTTATTAAGAAAAGTGGGTTGGCCAAATATCAGGGAACAGACTAAATCAATGTTTAGTTGATTTCTGTTCCACCAGATGGCGCTCTGCCTTCTGTAAAGCACATGTGCTTCTGGTCAGGATATGCCATTTTTAATATTGATTTCACCACCTGATCTTTTTTTCTTTTATTTTTCAATTTCGTTTTTTAATGTGCTAAGCGTATTTACGCAAGTTTGGCCTTAAATACCCATTTCTTGTTTTTTTCAGGAAGCCATTGGAATCAAAAAATATTTTTTGGTCGCAATGGTTCAGCCTACTCTACGTTGACGAGCGCCAAAAGCGCGAAACGCGTTCGTGGATGGCTTTTCTTTATTTATCAAGAAATTGGGATGGCCAAATATCAAGTAACAGGCTAAATCAATGTTTTGTTGATTTCTGTTCCACCAGATGGCGCTCTGCCTTCTGTAAAGCACATGTGCTTCTGGTCAGGATATGCCATTTTTAATATTGATTTCACCACCTGATCTTTTTATCTCTTATTTTTTTATTTCGTTTTTTATTGTGCTAAGCTTATTTACGCAAGTTTGACCTTAATTACCCATTTCTTGTTTTTTCAGGAAGCCATTGGAATTAAAATATCTTTTTTGGTCGCAATGGTTAAGCCTACTCCACGCTGACGAGCGCCAAAAGCGCGAAACGCGTTCGTGGATGCTTTTCTTGATTTATCAAGAAATTGGGTTGGCCAAATATCAGGGAACAGGCTAAATCAATGTTTAGTTGATTTCTGTTCCACCAGATGGCGCTCTGCCTTCTGTAAAGCACATGTCCTTCTGGTCAGGATATGCCTTTTTTAATATTGATTTCACCACCTGATCTTTTTATCTTTTATTTTTTTATTTCGTTTTATATATATATATATATATATATATATATATATATATATATATATATATATATATAGACATGTTTTGATATATATTGCATATTTATTTTTAAAAAACTATTTTATATTGTCAGATTCCTTTGCTGTTGTGTTTTATATTTATTATTTTGTTAAATAATCTTTGATGCCTCTCATGCAATATGTATTCAACTAGTAGTAATAATTATTCTCAAGTAGTGTTATTTATATAATACAATGAAACGAAAATATTTTTTGAATACTTCAAGAAGAAAATTACTTTTAAAATATTTCAAATATCCTTATATATATAAAAATGAAATGCGAAATCGATGTTTGTTATCGCATCACGCAAAATCTACTGACTCAATCATTATGGAATTTCGCATGTAGGTAGCTGAAGATTTCGTTTAACATATAGGCTATTCAAAAATCTACAAAGGTTAATGTACTTTTTAAAAAAAATATTTAACTGAAATGGATTAGTTCCCGCCTTTTGCCGCTTGGCGCCGCACTGGTCGCGACGATGGCCATTTTTTAAGCATCGGTGGTTCAGTGGTAGAATGCTTGCCTGCCACGCGGGCGGCCCGGGTTCGATTCCCGGCCGATGCATTTTTTTTTACAATTTTTAAAACTCATTTATATTATATATAATATAAATATATATCCCTTCCTTATATATATAAAAATGAAATGCGAAATCGATGTTTGTTATCGCATCACGCAAAATCTACTGACTCAATCATTATGGAATTTCGCATGTAGGTAGCTGAAGATTTCGTTTAACATATAGGCCAGTGATTCTCAACCAATGTGCCGCGGCAATTTTGTGTGCCGCGAAATTCTAAAAATGTGCCGCCGAATTTTAGTCATATGATTATGTTCACGTTTGTATTGGTTTTTCTTTTTTCTTTTTCATTTTTTTACTTTTTAAAATAACGAAATTAGCAAATTGAATGTTAGAGATGTATATTACTTATATTTTGCATAGAAATATTGATACATAATTTGAATTTTCTTGCATTCAAGTTAGCAAAAGTGTGCCGCGAAATTCTAAAATTGTGCCGCCAAATTTTCAAATCTTTAAAATAATGCCGCAACAAAAAAAAGGTTGAGAATCACTGATATAGGCAATTCAAAAATCTACAAAGGTTAATGTACTTTTTTTTTTAATTATTTAACTGAAATGGATTAGTTCCCGCCTTTTGCCGCTTGGCGCCGCACTGGTCGCGACGATGGCCATTTTTTTAAGAATCGGTGGTTCAGTGGTAGAATGCTCGCCTGCCACGCGGAGGCCCGGGTTCGATTCCCGGCCGATGCATTTTTTTTTTACAATTTTTAAAACTCATTTATATTATATATAATATAAATATATATTATTATATCAACTATATAAATCAAATCAATTATTAAAACTATATATTTTTAGTCAGAAAATGATGATGACGATATTGCTGTATCATGTTTGATTATTAGATACATAATTATATCGGGAAAAATTCCAAAAAGCAGAGACCACGGGTGAAACCAGTTCATTATTTTGTACGCAGGAACAAAATTCTAAAAGAAAAACATTCATTCGAGCAGAAAACAAGAGCCAGATCATCTTTCTATAAAAATATCGCTTCTCAGACACAAAGTTTGGAGCTAGACGTTTCACAAAAGTGACATCCACGGTGCCAATTTATAATTGTAACGAATATTATTTGAATAAAAACATTTAATCGGTTAAAACCCGGTGGTTGCCCGGGCCATTAGGCTAGTTATAATTATATATACACAAATTCAAAAGTAACCATTTTTAATATTTTGTCAAAGTGTAAAAGAAGGGAAGAATCTTTAATAATTTGTAATTGTAATGTTCCTTCGATTAAACATATAAATATGCTCCACCAAATTGAAAAACTAATTAAATTATATATCTTTTTAATGCTATATATACACTTTTGAATATATTTCTAACAACAACAACAATTACAGTGCTACCAAATCCAAACATTGAAAAATAAAATAATTAAACAGAGTACATTATATTATTATTATAAGGTATATTACAGTAATATTCCAAAATAAATATCAACGAAGTATATTTTCTATTTTTATTTATAATTCAAAATAATCGTTCAAAATTAAAATATTTAAGTGATTGAAAGGTATGAAAGTTGTGTAATTTGAATTTTTATCGCTTAGTACACGTATAAAATTTTCATTCTAATTTTTACTAATCGCTTTTTACATTTTAGGTTTTCTCCGATAAATTTTCATGCATCAAAATTAGCACTTATTTCTTCAATACGCATTAAGACAATAAATTTTGCCTATATTAGAAGTTGTAGCCACTAGTGGGTTAATCTGGATGGAGATGTAACTTCTCGATCAGCAATTATCGGTAAACCTTTGCTTAATTTCCCTTTTCCCCAGATATTTTTCATTGTCTTTGACAGGCAACCAAATTTTATTAACACTGTTAGAGGAATCAGTAAGTAATATTGTTGATAAGAAACCTGATGAGATACAAAACATAATGTCTTCTTACAAGGTTCATATGCGCAGGTTTCTCGTGGAGATTCAATGCAGAAATTTATTGAAATCAAGCATCAGGCAAGCAATAAAGCTTATTTTACAAAAATTGATACCTCTATGCTTACACCTTCTCCCTAATATGACCTTTTTGTATTCAAAATTAAAGTGGCCACTTTGACACGATGCAAACCATTAAATAAAAATCTCTGAACGTTTTACAGAAAGATGAATTTACTAAGTGTCTCCATAGTTGGAAGAATTCATGACAAAGTGCATTAATGTAGAAAGAAATTA
The DNA here is from genome assembly GCA_030710605.1 of Cordylochernes scorpioides. NCBI lineage: Eukaryota > Metazoa > Arthropoda > Arachnida > Pseudoscorpiones > Chernetidae > Cordylochernes > Cordylochernes scorpioides. The sequence continues at coordinate 38,950,836 of CP092872.1, read as the reverse complement.
TTTTTAAAACAATTATTTTTCAATTATTTTATATGAATAAAGTTATAACCTCATTGCGGGAACCTTTTGATTATACCTTATATACCTTACTAGCGGACGTACCCGGCTTCGCCCGGGTTTTACCCGAGTAAAGGTTTGTCAAACGAATCTCTCGATAAAGTGAACATTTTTTTCCCGGTCCCTTGAAAAATACTCGATAAGTTGAATAAAATCAATATTAATTGGTTCCCTCGGTAATTGGAAGTTAAAGGAATAGTACCTTGCCTTGGAATTGTATCATTATTCTTGTATGGATGTACCCGGCTTCGCCTGGGTTTTACCCGAGTAAAGGTTTGTTTAACGAATCTCTCGATAAAGTGAACATTTTTTCCCGGTCCCTTGTAAAATACTCGATAACTTTGTCTAACGAATATTTGTTAAAACAATTCTCTATAAACTTATAATAAAATATATATATATATATTTTGATAATTTCAAACTCGTAAATTTGAATCTCTCGATAAAGTGAACATTTTTCCCGGTCCTTGTGTGCCGTGTCATCCTGAATTTTGTCTTTCCTAATTTTCTACATTACAAAATAATCGTTTTATCTAGCGAACATTTTTCCCGGTCCCTTGAAAAATACTCGATAAGTTGAATAAAATCAATATTAATTGGTTCCCTCGGTAATTGGAAGTTAAAGGAATAGTATCTTCGCCTTGAATTGTATCATTATTCTTGTCTCAAATAAATTGTCGTGTCATCCTGAGATAATCTTACTTTTGATAAATAATATTTAAGTTAACAAACTTAGTGATAAGAAAACTTGTTATCATCGTCACAATGGGGGCGCTGCTTGTGAGTTAAATCTACAAATCTGCAAATAACTCTAAGGATATTCAAGATATTCATGAAAATATTTTTCAAAAACCTTCCCGGTGATATACCTAATACTATCCCAAAATTTCACGGCGATTGGATGTATGGTTTTTGAATCTATAGAATACAGACAGACATTCAATTATATATATATAGATAATTCGGGGGTTAAATGGACTTTATTATTTATCCAATATAGACCCCTCTCTATTGACATGAAATTGTCAATTTTTATGTTATATAGTCTCAACACTATATACGTACTATATAGGTACTATATGTGATCTGATCTGTTTTGTTTAAAGATAATTTATCAGTGATATATTATATTATTACTTTACTCTGTTTTGATTAGAAACGAATCGAACGTATATCATCATCATTATAAAAGGCTTTGTATATAATGTGTATGTGTGCAAGAATTGTTAAATAATAAAATAATTATAGTAGCATAAAGTTGCGTATCTTTCATTTATCTTTTAAAGATATCTAAATATATAAATTGTAATGTCTTATAAAATATAAAATAACTTTCACTATTAATCTTCAACCTATAATAGAACATATGAATATGTACTATATAAATGTTGAAGTCAGGCTGAGGTAGACGTTGGCCCAAAGTGGTTTAAAGCGTCAATGGGTAACATAAAAGGACGAGGCAGGTTGAATGTCACCTCAGAGAGAGGCCAGCGCCGAAGACGCCAAAAGTCCAGGAGGGTATGATCTACATGAGAAGAAGAGATAAACTGTCGCTATCCGGCCGTTTGTCGTTGAGGGGCGGAGGCAAAACAAATTAACGACTTCCGTAAAAGGACCCCGTCCGGTTCGGGCTCTGCGGACTATCAATAAATCTTTATTGCTTTGTTTGAAATTACATGATGGCCAATTGAATTATATCTACATTTCGGGGGTTGTTACACTATTTGTGATTATGAAACATGTGAAAATATGTGTATATTGTCTATGTTTGCTGTCGTATTTTATTATTTCTCTAACGTGCCTATCGAGTGTGCGTTTAATGTCTATTTTCCTAGCTTCTTCGACAGGGGGATAGGGATTAATGTGGTAACTTTACTCTGTTGGATATTATATGATACACAAAATGTGAATGGATAAATAGTGATGATCATTACAATAGCTTCATGGTGCGGGTTGTAGAAGCGTTTGGCTACCCTAATTGAACGGTAACATGGCATATTATGGTGGAATGTCTGGCGGGCATTGAATCTTCCATTGGGAGTTTGTTCGTGAACGCGGTAATATGGCGTTCCTATGGAAATGTGTATGGCGTTTGTTCTGGTGATCGATGTAGGTAAAGGTGAAGGAGATGGAGGAATATGTGAGGATGAGATATTTGCAATTTGTGTTTGAAAGTCAAGAGATTTTATTTTTGAAAACAAAGTGATTAAAATTAGTAAACTCGTGAAATGGAATATTTTATAGAAAGAACAAGGATGAAAATAACATTAAACTGGGTCAGTTGAATTGATATTTAAGATTGTTGTTGTGATGAGAACAAGGTGCCAATTCTGAGTGATAACTATGTGGTGATTATAAAGTATTTTAGTGACTAGCAGACAAAGGTTTGAAAATACCAGAAACTAGATTTATTTCTTTAAATGGGCATTTTTGAATTAACGAAGATTTTTTAAGATGAACTTATTTTTAAAACGAAGATATGTAAAAAGGGTGTAAAGTCTATAAAGAATTTAAATAAGAATAATAGTTAATATTGTTATATAAATGGATACAATTATCATATAAAAATGTATAAATAAAGTTTCATTTTTTGTCATCAAAAATAAATTTATTATGTGTGTGTGTTGATTATACGAAATGAAGATTTAAATTTGAATGAGTTAAAATGATTCTAATATTTTAAGTTAAATGACATATAATGAAGCAATATAAATGATTGTCAAACATATAATTTAGTGAGATGGGTATAAATTTGAGTTAATGAAACTCAGGTTTAAAATGAGTTGTACTCACAGTATAAAAGTTACGTTGGAGTGTAATCGTAGAGTTCCCACTGATGTGTGCAATAGTCACGTCCTTGGTGATAGTTGGAGAAGGCACAGTCGTGAGGGAGCAGAAGTTCTCGTCGTCAGGTAGAGTGTAGATATTTGTGGCGATTACGTTAGACTTGTAATGGCGAAATGGATGAAAGGTTTGTGGCCTTGGGAGGTAGTTCATCTACTTTAGGATGGGAGTGATAAGGTCTTGGATGGGTTTCTTGAGTTGTGCTACGATGTCCGTGGCTGTCGGTGGCATGATGGAGATCTCCGGCGTCGCTATGCTCTCCAGGTTCAATCATCTTTGAGCTATACTCGGTATAATACTGGCGGATGATTGTTGTGGTAGGCAAGTTGTAGCAGTCATGGGCCAAAAGTGGTTTTAGGCGTCAATGGGTAACAAAAAAGGACAAGGCAAGTTGAATGTCACCTGAGACGCCAGCGCCGAAGACATGGTCCAGGAGGGTGTGATCTACGTGAGAAGAAGAGATGAACTGTCGTTACCCTGCTGTTTGTCAGTTAGGGGCGTAGGTAACAAAAATAACAATTTCTGTAATAAGACCCAGTTCGGTCCAGGCGCGGTGGACTCTCATTCAAATATTTATTATTTATTTTTTAATAAATTATTCTCAAGCTGGTGCGTTGAATTGTATCTACATTTTGGGGATGTTACAATAGTTATAATCATGATACATGTGAATATCCAGTAGATATTTTGACATATATTACTACATATATATAGTACTAAGGGCAAGGTTTCGTCCAGGATCTTCTCAAGCGAAATATAGCCAAAATTAATATATTAAAATTAATTTATTTTGGATTATTTTACTCGGTTGTTATAGTAGCGAGACGAGGTATAAAAGTATTAATATGATAAACATATAACATAAAGTGATACATTCTATTATAATTTTCTAATACCTCCTAATGAAATCACCAAAAGAATTAGGATGATAATACATTTTTTCAATTTTTTTTTTCAATTCAATATATAATATAACAGCCGTTAATTAAATAATAAATAGATGTGACGACAACCATTTTCATATCATATTACTTTTTACAAAAATTGCGAGAGAAACAGGTTTTGTTTGTGTTTAAAGGAAATATATAATATATTATATGAGCTGGTTTTCATAGTTTAAGCTCTAAACCTTGATTATTTTTTCCATTCCTATCTTTATATCGTATCGCGCGCGCGCGCGCGAAGGTTCATTCAGATAGATAAATACATTGTTCAAACGTTCGAAGAAATGAACTCACAGACAAACAAACCTACACAGATATAAATTCCATCTTTATTGATCTATATATAAATTCTTGTTTATTAAACACGCAACAAATAGGTCGTTTCCTAGTTCTCAGAACTATAATTAAAGCAGTTGTTAAGATGTCCTGATAGCTAAAAACTAAAAAAATCAAAAACAGATTGAACATAAATAAAATTTGTATACCTTTGTAACCGCAAAATTTATAAATTATAAAACTTTAAATATGTAAAGATATTAATCAGTCTAGAGATCTAAAAATTCGCCTTTAAAATTTTTATTCTACCAATTTATCCGATATTGACGCTCGCCAAAAAGTTCAACTTTGCTATCTCTCCTGAATTACTGGGCCAGATAAGAAAATTGAAGATTTTAATTTTTTTTGAATAACATTAATTTCCTTTTAAATTTATAATAATCAAATTGCACATATAATCTTTAATATTTCATTGGTTTCTCTTTTGTAAAATTTGATCTAGTTTTTCTCTATTAACAAAAAAACTTTTATTTGAATAAATATTTATTACTTATTACGTTCATGATATTTTGAAGTTTAAAATGAAAAGGTTATTAAAGATTCAATTGATTCTGTCTAGAGTGACCAAATAAATACGGGGTAAAACCGGTCTATGGAACACCGCCCTAAAAAATTGAAATAGAGATGCTGATAGCTAGAGAATAAATTACTAGAGGGCACCTCTTCTTTTGAATATGCATCATAACAATGCATTTTGTTCATCACCATAGTACAAAACATGATGGTAGAGTAACTAATTTTGGTAAATGATTATCATACTGCGCAATTTATAATATATAAGACTAGCCGAGTGACCCGGGCAACGCCCTGGGTTTACCCGAAGGGCCCGCAGGTGAGAAACTATAGGCATTGGTGCCTATGCCTAAAAAAATATTTAAAATGAAAAAGAAGAAAAAATTTAACAAATCAGAAAATAAAATTACAAACAACACATCTACACTACTTCAAGGACATGAGAGCTCATGCACTGTATCACCATACGTATACCATTAGCAAAGACCCTGCTTAGGATTAAAACTTCTCAGAAGCATAACAATAGCACCAACCTAGAGTTTAACTGGCGTGGAGGCATTCTTCTGGGAGTAAGGCTATTGAGAAATTCAGTAGGGAGTTGATAAGGCACAATTTGGATTATAGATTATAAACACAAGGTAATAAGACCAAATTCAAATAAATAAAAAGTGTGTGACGTTTCGGTAACAGCGTTGTCACCGAAACGTCACACACTTTTTATTTATTTGGATTTGGTCTTATTACCTTGTGTTTATCAGGGAGTTATTTTGCTCCTCCACATTTTAACACTCCAACTGTTAACACTGAAGAAACACTGACTCATGTTTGGTAAGCTATTTCAGGGAAGAAACTATCGACATTGGATTAAATAAATTATTAATTGAATTACATTAAATATAATTTATTAGATATAAATAAATATTATTTCAGTGAAAAAAATTAACAAATTAGAAAATAAAATTTCAAACAACACAACTATATTGCAGATAAGACAACATATAAAAATAATTTATTCATTTAAAGGACCTTATTGAAAAATAAATTTATAGTTTTATATCGACACACGATCATTTGACCATGTTTTGATGTCCTGAACTATGGCCTATCATATAACAAACTGTAATTCGTCACTATCGTTAATTCGACACTTCCGATAATTCGACCTTTTTAAAAATCAAATTTACACAGTTGATTTTTGTTTAAATACAACCTTACTGGTAAAAGGTATTACAGAGGCGACGGCAGCCACTTTATGTGTAGAGAAATGGGAAAATTTAGTAAATAAAGAGAAGTCCAAAATCTAAATAATTGATAATAGTGTATTAAGAAACAACTAATACAAAAAGGTTCCTTTGAGGTGAGAAACTATAGACATCAGTAAAAGGTTTATATAAATATATTTAAAATTAAAAATATATAAGAAAATAAATCAGAAAAAAAATAGGTTGTCAACTATATTGCAGAGGAGACTACTTATAAAAGGAATTAATCTAAAGAACTCATTAAAAATAAATTTATATTTTTATTCATACATGGATTCAACTTTATATGTGTTTTGTCCAAAGTTCGAACATGTGAAAAAGCTGCAAGAGCTGTCCATGCCAACTTTAGTGAAAACTGATGCCTCTTAAGAATGAAGGAAAGGCTGATATCTGAAGGAGAAAAATATATTTTTGGCACCAATCCAGTGTGTCCAACATTGGTCCCGGTCAGTATTTGTGTTTCAACTTTACTTGTATGCCATCCAAAGTTCACACACGTGAAAAAGCCACATAGAGCTGTCCATGCATAAATACAGGCTCTTGTAGCAAGAGACCCACTCTAACAAAGGTTTGGCCTTGAGCCTTATTTATAGTCATGGGAAAAGCCAATCCTAGTGGAAACTCTTGCCTCTTCAGAATAAAGAGAATGTTGATATCTGAAGGAGCCAAAGATGTTTTGACACCAATACAGTGTGTCCAACATTGGTCCCTATCAGTATTTATACTTCAAGGACATGAGAGAACATACACTGTATCACCATACGTGTACAATTGTAAAGACCCAGCTTAGTATTAAAATTTCTCAGAAGCATACCAATAGCATCATCCTAGAATTTAACTGGTGTGGAGGCATTCTTCTGGGAGTAAGGCTATTGAAAAATTCAGTAGGGAGTTATTTTGCTCCTCCACAATCTTACACTCTACACTGTTAACACTGAGGAAACACTGACTAATGTTTGGTAAGCAATTTCAAGAAAGTAACTATAGTCATTGGTTGAAGAGTTTGAATAAATATATTTTTAGTGAAAAAAATGACACAAATCAGCAAGTAAAATTGCAAGCAATACTACTATATAGCAGATAAGACAACATATAAAAGGAATGAATTCATTTAAAGGACCTCATTAAAACTACATTTCTAGTTTATATATATACAATATAATCTCGATAATTTGACCATGTTTTGTTGTCCCGACCTACAGCCTATCATATAACAAATTTAGTTCGACACTATCGATAATTCGACCATGTTTTGTTGTCCTGACTTACAGCCTATCGTATAACAAATTTAATTCGACACTATCGATAATTCGACCATGTTTTGTTGTCCTGACCTACAGCCTATCATATAATAAACTGTAATTCGACACTATCGATAATTCGACCACGTTTTAATGTCCTGACCTACAGCCTATCATATAACAAACTGTAATTCGACACTATCGATATTTCGACCATTTTAAATTTCAACAATTGATTGTTGCTTAAATGTAACTTCACTGCTAAAAAGGTATTACAGAGACAACTGCTGCCATTGTAAATGTACAAAATGTATGTAAAGAGCAGGGGGAAAATAAATAAAGACCAAAATCAAATTAATTGATAATAAATATATTTTTATAAAAAAAAAATCAAAAATGTTTTTCTTCTTTCTTATTTTCACTTAATCATATTAAGGTGTCAAGCTTGTAAAGCTTGGAATTAACAACCATCATGATTGGGTGAAGTAGAATGCGTCTGTCTTTGTCATTAAGACTGGGAGCACTACTCAGTGGCAGGCCGACTTAGCTCCAAAAGAAATGCCGCCTCTGACATGAGGAAAAGACTCCATGTGCAGCCGCTCCTAACATGAAGTACTAACTCTCCTCATCCTGTATTAAGAGACCTTACTAGGTACTATCAGACGGGCCAGCTGAGCCCAGGTTTTTTATTGAGCTTGTTACTGCTCCCCCTCCTCCTTTTTCATCTGGGCTTGGGACCGGCAAAGGCGGAGTTTTTCTCTTTCAGGTGAGAAACTATAAGCATTGGTGAAAAGTGTATATATATATATTTTGGAAATGAAAAAAAAAAGATAAAATAAATCAGAATATAAATTTACAAACTATATTTCAGAGGAGACGATTTATAATAGGAATTCATTCAAATGACCTCATTAAAAACTACATTTTATAAATACGAGGGTTCAACTTTACATGTATGCTATCCAAAGTTCGCACACTTGAAAAAGTGACATAAAGTCGGCCGTGCGTAAACACAGGCTCTTGTAACAAAGGTTTGACTTTGTTCCCTCTTTATAGTCATAGCTAAAGCCAACCTTAGTGAAACATAAAGCCTCTCTAGAATGAAGCGAAGGTTGGTATCCGAAGGGGACAAAGATATTTCAGACATTATACAGTGTGTTCAACTTTGGGCACTGTCAGTGTATGTGCTTCAAGGACATGAAAGCACATGCGCTAGAACACCATACGTGTTCCACCGCAAAGATCCTATAAGCATTGGTGAAAGTGTAAATAAATATTTTGGAAATGAAAAAAAATATATATATATAAGAAAATAATTTAGAATATAAATTTACAATCTATATTTCAGAGGAGACAAATATATTTGAATAAAAAAAAGTAAATTGCAAACAACACAACTATATTGCAGATATGACAACATATTAAAGGAATAAATTAATTTAAAAGACCTCATTGAAAACAACATTTATATTTTTATATATACAATATAACCTCACTAATTCAACACACGATAATTCGACCATTTTTGATGTCTCGACCTACGGCCTATCATATGACAAACTGTTATTCGACACTTTCGATAATTCAACTATTTTGAAATTCAAATTTCAACAGTTGAATTTTGTCTAAAAACCCTATTATTAACAGCATATTAGACTGCACAGTGCAAAAATGTAGAAAATTGTATGTATATAATTGTAGGCATATATTTGTATGTATATAATTGTACACAAATAATTGTTAAAAAAAAAGTTCAATGAGTAAAATAAGTTTTTTTTTGCTTATCCCTAGTACACGTGGTACAGGCCTTGATAATCATGGTGGGTAGAGTAGGTGACTGCTTTTACTGTAAATACACCACATGTCTAAACATGTGAAAAGAAGTTCGACTTCGCACTTACAAATGTGCCAGAGCCGCGTTTGGTTACTTGCACTCGCTGGTGGGGTTGGACTTTTGCAAGAATCGGGGGCCATTGGAGCATTTTTTTAATCAGAAAAAAGTGCCCAATGCGGGAATCGAACCCGGGTCGTAGCGGTCGAAAACCAACGGCTTAGACCATCCTTCCACCAACCCCCAGTAAAATAAGCAAATAAAGAAAAAACAAAAATAATTGATAATAGTATATTTAATAACAAATAAAATTCAAAAAATCTTCTCAGGTGGAAAATTATAGGCATTGGTAAAAAAGTAAACAGGAGAAATAGCAATCGGGGTTTTGATCCTGCGGCGAGTCATATTAGCACGCCTAGCGGTTAGGGGAGTGAGTCTTCCACGGCCTTTCCGAGGCATGACAGAAGACGCTGAAAAAAAGGTAAATATGAACAAAGCAGAGGAAAATTATAAAACTGAATGCCAGGACAGGCATAAAAAGGAAATTGCAATCATGTGAGGAAACAATTGATTGAAAAAAAAGGGATTCCAAGAAAATACTGCAAAAAAGAAACCAGACACAAAAAGTAACAATTGATTACACAAATACAGCATCAGCCTATTTATGAGAAGAAAAAAAATGACAGACACAAAAATGGAGCTAAATTCAAATGAAAAACTATAACAGATCAATTAATCAAATCAGGCATTATGAAAGATACTGCAAAAAAGGAAAATCAGACACAAAAATGTAGCTGAATTCAAATGAAAAACTATAACAAATTAATACAAGAAAATGACCTAATCCAAATAATTTAATATTGTGTGATGTTTTGGCAACAGAAATTACACCATCATCAGACAAAAGAATAAATGAGATTTCATTCTTTAGTTCATTTATTATTTTGTCTGATGCTGTTGCTGAAACGTCACACACCATTAAATTATTTGGATTAGGTTTTATTAATGGGGGAAAAAAAGATGCCAAAAAAAGAAACCCAGATACAAAAATTGTGCTAAATTCAAATGAAAAACTATAACAAACACTTACAAATTATAATTCTTATAGAATAAAAGTAATAATTTAATCTGCAATACGAAATAGAATATAACCTCAGCCTCAGCCTATTTATGAGAAAAAAAAAATGTTGCCAAAGACATTAGGAAAGATACTGCAAATAGAAAACAGACACAAAAATTGAGCTAGACTATAACAAAGTACATACAAATTATAATTATACCCAAATGAATCAGAAATACGAAATATATATTATAAATTAGTAAAAATTAATAAGACAAAAGAACGTATTAAAAAAGAAAACAATTCGATGAAAATAAATAACGAATACTACGATAAGATAAACAACATTGAAGGCAAAAAATCAATGATTGCAAAATCGAACAAATTAAAAATATATAAATCTATTAATATTTAGAAAAAAAAATTAAAACGGTCACGTGAAGCAAAAAATAACGAAATTTTGGTATATAGATGGCTATTTATAGTTAAGTATCTTTGGAGGAGATAGCCTCAAACTTTACAACTGAGAACTCTGTAAGCCTATCTATATATATATATATAAATGAATGTATGTGTGTGTCCCTTATGCCTGCCCAAACCACTCATTGGAACGCCATGAAACTTTGGGAAGTTATTTAGTATAGTACTGGGAAGGTTTCTGAAAACAAATTTCTTGAATATCTTGAATATCCTTAGATTTATTTGGAGATTTGTTTATTTAACTCGCAAGCAGCGCCACCATTGCTACGATGATAACAAGTTTTTTTATCTATAAGTTTTATTATCATTAAGTTTATTATCTTAAAGATTATTTATCAAAAGTAAGATTATCTCGGGATGACACGGCAATTTATTTGAGACAAGAATAATGATACAATTCCAAGGCAAAGATACTAATTACCGAGGGAACCAATTAATATTGATTTTATTCAACTTGTCGAATATTTTTCAAGGGACCGGGAAAAAATGTTCACTAGATAAAACGATGATTTTGTAATGTAGAAAATTAGGAAAGACAAAATTCAGGATGACACGGCACACAGGGACCGGGAAAAAATGTTCACTTTATCGAGAGATTCAAATTTACGAGTTTCAAATTATCAAAATATATATATATTTTTTTTTATAAGTTTATTGAGAATTGTTTTAACAAATGTTCGTTAGACAAACCTTTACTCGGGTAAAACCCGGGCGAAGCCGGGTACATCCGCTAGTTATCTATATAGATGAGGGTAGTCGTGGTATAGTTCACAAGTCAGAGAAGTGGGGACTCCGAAGCGAGAGTCACAAGTCAAAGAAACAAAAGAGAGAAGCAGGAGTTTCGGATTTGCTCCACTTTCGGCTTGCGGACTCTCTGACCTATAAAATATTTCTCTACTACCTCACACCATGCAATGTCAATGACCACAGGTACTGTTGAGGAACCTGAAACAACCTACGCGGCTGGTCTTGTATGCCTTTCTTGTTCCTTTGGCCCGTGTCAAACGGCACTTATTGACGTTTTTCCGTAAAGCTTCCCGCCGGGAGTTTCTGCTCAATATGTCAATCTGCCCATGCTCTCGTCGGTCGATATCTTATTGCCACAGAACACCACGTGTTGAGAAACCGTCAAAGTAGAATGTAGTGGAAATTTTAAATTTTTGACAAACAAAACAGATTCCTGAAGTAATGGTGATCTCGGCTCGTCGCCAGGGAGGTTCATATATGGAGGAAGATACTTTTTGTCGTCTCATTGTAGAATTCACAGAGAATATTATTAAGAAAAAGACATCTCCTTATATCGTGCAACTGAAAGTTGCTGATGGCTTGCGCCATCTATCGGAATATTATATAATATATTTTTGTGATTCACGAATAAAGATTTAGTAGTGTGAGAAAAACTATTTATATTCAATATATCATATCGCGAGTAAAAATTGAATTTTTTATACAATTATCAGAGATAAAGATAAAATAAAAAAACACTACGTATAATTATACAAAAGGTATTCTGTATATAAAAAAACGATTGTTTATTATTAAAAAAAAGTGTTCAATAGAAAATAATATTGGGTTGTAAAGAAAGTTCGTTCGATTTTTGTATCCCTTTGTTTCATAACGGTTTTTGTTGTTATGTGATCAAGTGTTTATATTCTTTGAATAGTACTTGTTCGGCTCTACAAACCTGTATTATATGTTATATTTGAAAAAACGTAATATTTTGTTCTTTTTCCAGACTTGAAAATGGAATATCCAGGAGGCAAAAATCACTATTTTCGACATTTGCTTTTCTTCGCTTTTCATCGAGGTCAAAAAGCAGCCAAGCAGCTCGGGACAAGTTCAACGTGTATGGAAAAGGTGTCATAGGGGAGCGAGCAGCACACAAATGGTTTGCAATGTTCAAAAACGACGACTTGGACCTTGAAGACACGCCTCGAAGCGGACGACCATCAGAATTCGAAGAGGAACATCTAAAGGCCCTGTTAAAGGAAGATGGTCACCAAACAACCTATGAGTTGGCCGAAAAATATGAAATGTAGTGCTGTGAAAATCTCCAACCATCTTCAATCATTAAGTGTTTCTAAAAAAATCGGAGCTTGGGTGCCTCACGAACTTAGTGAAACCAACAAATAAAATCGCCTACAAATCGCTGCTCAACATCTCGAACGCCATCAATTAACACGGGGCCATAAACAACGATTTTCATAGCGAATCGTTACGGGAGATGAAAAATGGTGTCTATACGTGAATATGAGGCAAATAAAAGAGCGGGTGGCTCCAGAAGATATGCCGAAGCCAAGAATAAAGCAAGATCTTCACCAACAAAAGGCTATGATCTGCGTTTTCTGGGACTGCGAAGGTTTGGTGTACTGGAAAATGCTCGAAAGGAATGCCACTGTCAACAAGGACCTCTACATTGCCCGATTGCATTGCGAAAATGAGGCTATTCAACAGAAAATACCCGATCGACAAGGTCAAATCATTCTCCTTCATGACAATGCTAGGCTGCAAGTTGCACAAGCCGCCTTAAAAGAGCTCGAATAGGAAGTTCTACAGCACCCGCCGTAATCTCCGGACCTTTCACCAACCAATTACCACCTTTTACGCTCCATGTCAAACCATATGAGAGGCACTACCTTCGATGATGAAGAGGACCTCAAAACCTGGCTCAACAAAATCTTCGAAACCAGACCGGGCGATTTTTGGGGGAACGGTATCAATAAACTAGTCGAACGTTGGGAGTAGGTCGTAAACAATAACGGAGAATACATAATTGATTAATTAATTTTTAATAGTTTTAATCAATTATTTTTGTCTAAATAAAATTGTCGAATAAAACCGAACGAACTTTCTTTACAACCCAATATTTACTATTTTGTTATATTCAAGTCGCGCGCGTTAGAATGGATATATTTAAGACATTTTGAATCTATATTTAGCGAATATAAATTAGAAATATATTAAAAATGACATATCACAACTAGTTAAACAAAATAAAATCAAGGAATCGCACACATACGCAGAAATTGTCAAAATTAGAAATTATAAAATGATACAAAAAGAAAGATACACTAATGAAGATAAAACACTGATTATATTTGCTAATGATGTGATCAAAATATAGCACATGTACACCAAAAGGTGTATGAAACAATAAAACAATTTCGTCAAAAAGGAAATACTGCCAATATCTCAAAATTGATAAATACACGAAAGGGCACCATATTAAAATCACCCAACAAACAAGACATAGATCAACTGATTGGGAGTTTTAGGAAAATAGACGAACTGAACCAAACATGTTAAATTTATAAGCCTAAGTAAAGAGATCCAACTATTGTTATAAAAAATGTAAATAAATCAACAGACATATCTGATCTTACAAACATAATTTGTGAGATGAACCCAGAACTTAACAACTTTAAGAACGAACTAAATGTACTTTACTCAATTAGGTCCAATAAACCTGATCATGACGTGGTGCTGAGGGTTTCGCCTCGGACCTACCAAGCTATAATGAAAGCCAACAAAATATATACTGATGTACAAAGATGTGAAGTTCGAGACAAAATCCTGGTTAACCAATGTCAGAACTGTTTCATATTCAACCCTAACCACAAGAAAAACGACTGCCCAAACTTGAAAATATGCGTGAACTGCGTAATAGAGGGTCAACATCAGTGCTCTAATATAATAAAGTGTTGCAACTGCGTCAAACATCACAAACCAAATTCTAAGGACTGTCCAATCTACAATAAACAAATCAGCCTGATGATTCAGCGAACAGATTACACAACAGGCTGAGAAGATATTTTAAACTAAATTCTCAGAACCTTAGTGAATCCTGAATATATATTTATAATATATGACATCACAAATGAAATCAATTGAGAGGATAAAAATCATTCAACAGAATATACGGAAAAGCAAAACAAGCTTGAGCGAACTTTACGCATACAATGAAATCAAAGAAGCAGATATAGTCCTATTACAGGAACCATATATAATAAACGAGGAGGCAATATATCTAGGGCCAGTCACAAAATATCAAATGGCCATGAGCCGAAATATATATACCGCGGACATCGTTAATAACAATAGTCTATAGACTAATTTGATCACATAATTCACTAATTCATTTGCAACTACAATCCTTGTATACACAAAAACTAATATATTTGTAGCATCAAATATTTACATTCACCTAAATTCAATGAACATCGAACATGAATTATTCATAAAGAAATGAGTGAACGAGTACACAAGTACGCCAATAATATTATGTGGTGATTTTAATGCTAGAGCACCGCTATAGTACTACTCTAGGAAAAATTACAACGGCTATCGACTTATACCTATTATTGATGACATGACCTGACAATACATAACAATAAAACTCCCACCTGCCGCAATGCCAGTATAATCGATCTTACACTATCTAACAGTCAAGCAATCACAGCGATCAGAGGATGGCGGACAAATCAATTATCACATATCTCAGATCATAGAGTAATAATATTTGATATCTATACAAATGACCAATTTTCTACTATAACTCATCACTCAAATTAGAAATTTTCTGAGAGACTAGCAGATTGGGAACGTTTCACTCAAAGTGTGAATGAAGCTGAAAAGAAAAATATTGAAACCTACTTAGAACCTACTACTTCAAAGGCAACGATCGATCAAAAAGAACTCTCCAACATAATAATTGAAACAGCCTATTCTACACTAAAACCAAAGGAAACAGGGCAATAAAGAATGTCACAGTAAAATGGTGGAATGCGGAACTAATGCTCATGAAAAATATGTTCATTATCTAAGAAATTTATATTTTAGAACAAAATATCTCTCTCTCCTTCCAATTATATCAAACAAATCTTCAAAATTATTAGAAACAAATATGATCATGTGATTAGCAAAGCCAAAAGAAAATCCTGGAGGTAATACTTAGAAGAAATCAACTCCAAAAACCCATATGGAAACCTTTACCGAATATACAAAAATCTGAAATGTAACCAGAATAGAAAGGGACATTTGGAAATTTTAGATACTAGCAAAAACATAGATTTATTGAAAAGAGCTGAGGATCTTTTGGGCAACTTATTTCCAGATGATAAAATGGAGAAGATACAAATACTCTTAAAAATATAAGAAATTACAGCTTAAGACTTCTAAATGACACAGGTATAACATTCGCCATCAGTGAAATAAATAATAAAATCAATAATTTAAATCCTAAAAATTCTCCAGGAAAAGATAATGTTTCGAACAATATGATAAAACACTCTACGCAATTTATCGCTCCAAATATGGTAAAGCTATTCCAAAAGTGCTTAAATATAGGATACTTTCCTGATGAATGGAAAAGTGTAGAGGCACTAATTATTCCAAAAACCGAGTTAATTTGATATGAACAACTTTAAGTGCTATAGACCATTATGTTTAAACTCTAACATCTCTAAAATATTCGAAAAGGTTATTAATAACAAATTCATTGAGTTTTATGAAAATTCTAATCTACTCAGCAACCGTCAACATGGATTCACAAAATCACAATCAACTACTACGGCATTAACTGAAATAGTGAAAATAGCTCTCGAACATGTAACTAAAGAATACACAGCAATAATTACAGTTGATATAAGCGGAGCTTTTGACAATGCCTGGTGGCCAAAAGTGATAAAGAGACTGGATGAAGACAATGTCCACGTTTCAATTATTAAACTAATACAATCATTCTTTAACAACAGAACAGTGAATTTCAGATATTCATCCTCAATAAATATTACTAAAAAACTAACTAAAGGATGTCCACAAGGAGGACCACTATCTCCCACATTATGAAGCATACTGATTGAAGAATTGTTAAACACCAATCTAGATTGTAACGGCAGCTGGCATGCCTATATAGTAAATTATCAGTGAGCACATATTTATCACTGATGATACTCTGTGCAGTTGCCTTTTGACTGATTGTAATATATACGACATGAAAACATATGTCTGATAATTAATATGCTATATCTGATGTTAGCCTAGAAGAAATAAAGTCTTTCTTTTTAAACTTCCAAGTACTTCTTGCTGATTAACGTCAACCAACAACAAATACGAGGACGTTACATGGTGGCAGCGGCAGCGGCGCTTGTAAACAACACCACGTGGTAAGAACAATTTATTAATTTCCAATTTCTTAAAAGTATTTCAGAACATCTCTAATTGCATGTTCAAATAAAATTCAAATTGCATAAGAATATATACAAAAATAATTTAATTTACAAGCAAGAAGAAATAAGCGTATTTTTAGAAAAAAAAAAATTACAATAACAACAACATGGCGGAAAATGCTATTCGACCTCCAAAACAAATAGGCCTAAATGAACTAAACAAAGAGGGCTGGGAATCTTGGCTTGAAAGCTTTGAATGGTATGAAATTGCTACCCAATTAAGTAGTAAAGCACCAGAGGTACAAGTTGCTATCTTTATGGCTGCAATGGGACGAGAGGCTCAAAATATTTTTAAATCTTTCAACTTAAATAATGCAGATAAAAATAATCTGAGCATTGTAAAAGACAAGTTCAACAACTATTTTTCTCCAAAGCTGAACACTACAATTGAAATATTCAAATTCAATCAGATGAAACAGAAAGAAGATGAATCATTTAATGATTTTCTGACTAGGAGCAAATTGCAGATAGCAAACTGCAAATATGCTGTCATGTCTGATGAACTACTTAAAGATCGAATAGTTGTAGGAATTATCAACAATGAAATAAGAGGAAGACTTCTTAGTGAGGCTGACCTTAATCTGGAAAAAGCCACACAAATTTGCATAGCATGTGAAAATGCCACAAACCAAATGAAACATGTACTATCCGACTCAGACAAACAAGTTGCTGTGACAAAGATGAACAGTAAGAAGTGGGAAGATAGAAAAGAGCCGAGGAAAGAAACTATCACTAACCAAAGTCACAAAATAATGGAAAACTGCAGAAATTGTGGTAGAACCCACAAAATCAACCAATGTCCGGCATATCAAAAGAGATGCAACAAATGCAAGAAACTCAACCATTTTGCTAATCTTCGCAGATCCCAGAACACAAATTCATACAAAGTCAGACAAATTGTTGGTTCACCAGAACCTGAAATAATTCAAGAATTTGTAATCCAGTCAGTTGAAAACACCAACCTGACCGAAGATTGGTATGAAGAAGTAAAAATCAAAGGCAAAAAGGTAAACATGAAACTAGACACAGGTGCACAGTGTAACGTGTTGCCACTCAGCCTGGCAGGGAGATTAAATCTGGAAATCCAAAGGTCTCCAGTAAAAAGTTTAATTTCTTTTTCAGGACATCGAATTCCTGTCGAAGGACAAAGTCGAGCAATGTGCATGGTGAAAAACATGACTACCTACATATGTTTCATCATATTGTTGCACTGGGCTGCGGTTTGGCAGATTCTTCAGTCTTGAGTCTCTCCTCAGACGTGTCTTGCATCTTTCCAGAACGTGTCTCAACCATCTTACAAGGTTAAACCAGTCAATAATAAGACAACTATAAATTTAGGTAGCACCTAGAATCTCTCTTTATTTACCACATCAAAGTTTAAAGCATGTAGGGTATTTAGTGTATCAAAATACAAATGTTTTATAGTACATAATATTTTATATTAATAATCTGTTTTATAAAAATAAATAAATTTATAATTTGAATTTTAAATATATTAAAAATAATATTATAAATAATTTTAAAAATAGGCGCATTAATCATGATGCAACAATATCCAGTGATAACACTTGTCCCATCCTAGGCAGACAAACCTGTTCCAATTTAGGTCTTGTCAAGCGAGTAAACACCTGTCGAGCAATTACACAGGAATACCAAGAATTATTCGAAGGGATAGGATGTTTGAAAGGATAAGAATACGAGGCAAAGTTTCAGACTTCGGACATGAACATGCAAGTAAGACCACCCAGACCTATTCCTCTATCTATTAAAGAAAGAGTAAAGAAAGAACTTGAGGAAATGGAAGACAATGGGATTATAAAGAAAGTAAATTACCCTACCCCCATCTCCAGTCAGATGGTTAAAGCAAATCACAGAGGAACAAGACAAAAGAACCAATGATCATAAAAAAGATACCGAGTCTTCCTTGGGAGATAGTCGCAGCTGACATTTTTTCAATAAAAGGAAAAAATTACCTGTTAATAACAGATAACTACTCTGGATTCATTGATTTCAAAGAAATGAAGACAATGAACTCTGCAGAAACTATTGAATCTCTTAAAAAATGGTTTAGCGTACATGGAATTCCCAGACTCCTGGAAACTGATAATGGACCAAACTTTACGTCCAGGGACTTTAAAGACTTTCAAAAGAAGTGGTTGTTCGAACACCAGACATCAAGTCCTCTATATCCTAAATCAAACGGATTAGCAGAGAGAGCGGTACAGACAGCCAAGAACCTCATCAGGAAGTGTTTGGATTCAGGACAAGAAGTGGAACTAGCACTTTTGAACTTTTACAACACTCCTAGAGATGGTCTTCCTTCTCCGGCTCAGTGTCTGTTCAGTCGCAGGACCAGAACCCTCCTTCCCACTAGCACTCATCAGTTGGAACCAGAAATCCAAAAGGGACATACACAAAACCTAAGAAATAAGCGGTAGAAGCAGAAAACACACCTCGATAAGACAGCAAAGACAACCCTAAGCTTCAAGGAAGGTGAAAAGATAATGCTGAAACAGCATCACCGTGAATGGATCCCTGCCAGAGTTACCCAAGAAGTAGCTCCAAGATCATATAAAGTGCAAACACCTACTGGTGAGTACCGCCGCAACAGCTCCTTCATGCGACATACGAATCTGGAGAGTCCAAAGCAACAGCGAAGGAGAATCCCGGAGATCCCCAAGTCAACTCTACCGGAAGGACCTGGCCCAATCGGTGATAAGGAACAGGCTCAAGTTCCTGAAGAACTCAATACTTTTCCAAGACCTTTCTCAGGCCAGGAACCCAGGAGTGATCACCAGAACGCGGAGCACAAGAACGGCACCCTGCCCATTACAACAAGGTCCGGGCGGATCATCAAGCCACCCAAACGATTTGAAGAATGAATTTCTTCAAAGGGGAAGATGTAACGGCAGCTGGCATGCCTATATAGTAAATTATCAGTGAGCACATATTTATCACTGATGATACTCTGTGCAGTTGCCTTTTGACTGATTGTAATATATACGACATGTGAAAACATATGTCTGATAATTAATATGCTATATCTGATGTTAGCCTAGAAGAAATAAAGTCTTTCTTTTTAAACTTCCAAGTACTTCTTGCTTATTAACGTCAACCAACAACTAACAAGGACGTTACATAGATGATAACAGTGGAACAGTTGGCTATGCTGACGACATAACTATAATATGCTGGAACAAAAGTTATGACGAACTAAAGACAACAATTAACAATGTACTTAATAAAATTAATACCTGGTGTGAAAGGAGTAAACTACAGATATCAAAGGATAAAACGAAAATTTTAAATTTATATAAAAGCAAAAATGATGCAAAATTACTTAATAGCAATATCGGAAGTGTACCGCCTTAATTCAAAATGGATATTTTGTGAAATGCTATATCTTCAAAATAACCACTTTATATAATTGTTGTTTTATAATAAGAGTATATATATAAGTTGTATCAATTTGTACTTGCGTTCTTTAATAGCACACTAAACTTTTATTTGGGTTATTTTATCCATATTATATATAAATTACACCTCTGTATAATAAAAAATTCAGTTTCTTATATTTCGTAATTCTTTGTTGTTCATTTGTATAATATATTTTAAGTTATAATGATCAAATGACCAACAATAAAATTATAAAATATGAGTATTAGAATAACAACAAAGTAGATATTTTTAAGTTGAACACATAAAATAGTACTAAATATTGAAGTCTAGTGCATTAGCGCACAGTCGTACATGTGACGTATAAATATGAAATATTTATATCGTATAAGTATCAAGAATATTAGCCTGTTACCCGTGTAAACCCCTCCAAAATATCAGACATGTTTGAATTATCATTTAAATATATTTGAAATAAAAATATATATGTTAAATAAACGGTCCATTCGTATTTTTATCTGATAGATAACAGTGATCATCAGCAATTTTCAGTTGAACAATCAGAAAATGCCTTCTTTTAATAATTTAGTACACTGACCCATTTTTCTTTGAACTCTATTTTAGCATTTAAAAACCCGTCAGAAATAAGTTTGTGAAATTTAGGCTAGAAAGTTATATAGAGTGACATATCATATTTCATTCGCTATTATAAAGCAATGATATCTATATATTAAATGCATTTAACCTTGAAAAATGTGTATTATTCATAAAAATATCAAGAGTACAACTTAGACAAACAAATATATACATTTGGATTTAAAATTAACTACACGAAATTAATTATTTAGGGAAATATTAATTATTTTTATTAAAACATTCACATATTGTGTATTTCAAATGTTTGAACACAATATAAATGACAATAAATATATTTTCCATATTTATAAATGTATTATATATATTTGATTATTATTATCACTTACAAAAAAGAGGTCTATCAGAAACACCAAATTGTTCCTGGGGAGAAACTGAACAAACTGATCTTCACCTTATATACGACTGTCCGAACTTTACTGAAGTGAGACATCGTTTGTTCCCTGATCTAAATGATTTAACTCTCTTACATCAGTCACTTTATCTATATAAATTTATGCATTCTGTGGATTAATACATTTAAATTTGTAAATATTTATTTCTAAGTTCTATTTTTTTTTGTTTCTTCTGTTATAGGCGCAAATATTTCAATATCGCGCCTGGTTGATAAATAAATAGATAAATAAAAATACCAATTTTATATATATATTTTTGTCATATCTATAGAACGTAGGTTAATCCAACATGTGATGAAAAAATAGGAACCTATATAAACTCAGATTGTAAAATTGTTTTCTATATCCGTTCAGCTTTTTTTCGCTTTCAAAAATAGCGTTTTCAACACATTTACTTAATTTTCTCTTTGAATGAGCTCAATAATTGAGGGAGGAAATATCCCTTTTATTTACAAATATATTATATTAAAAAATATAAATTGAATTTTTTCAAATGTTTAAATATAGCTTCCAATTTCATTTGAAGTAAAAATGTCAAATACATATATATACAGTGCGGCAAATAATTTTTAAGACTCACGCTAGATAAAGGCCAATAGCAGAGCCAGTTATGAAATTGCGCATGCGTATATATATTCGAAGCCTTATCTAGCGCGTGGTTTTGTTTCAGCCATTTTGGTTAACTCTTTAAAAACATACAGGCGATTTTTGAAAAGTAAAATTTTTTGTTCGTCGGAATTCTGAGATGGAACAGAGAGCGGTCATTAAATTTAATGCAAAACTTGGTAGAAGTGCATCGGAAACATATATTTTGATGAAGCAAGTTTATGGTACGTTATGTTTGAGTAAATCAAATGTTTTCATTTGGCACAAACGTTTTTCGGATGGAAGAAATACGCTAGAAGATGATAAGCATACTGGACGACCAAGTTCTTCAAAGACACCAGAAAGTATAGAAAAAGTGCGAGAATTTGTTGAAAACAATGATGGCAGAGGTTTTACACATCAACATAGAAACGATTCGAACCATTCTGCATGAAGATTTAGGTAAAAATAAAGTCTGTACTAAATTTGTTCCACACACTTTAACGGGCGAGCAGAAATCAGTGTGAATTGCACATTGCAGGGACATCATTTCTGCCTATGAAAATAATTCAAACTTCCTGAAATCAATTGTTACGGGTGATGAAACATGGTGTTTTCAGTATGACCCAAAGACAAAGCGCCAAAGTGCCGAATAGAAGTCAAAAAACTTTCCACAAGCCAAAAAAAAAACGCGAAAAGTGCCATCAAAAATCAAAACAATGCTGATTACCATTTTCGATAGTAGAGGTATTATCCACAAAGAATTTGTTCCCGCTGGACAAACCATTACTGGAGAGTATTATTTAAACTTTTTGAAACGTTTGATTGCCAGAATTCGTCGCATTCGTCCAGAATATCGCGATGAAGACAGTTGGTGTTTGCTGCATGATAATGCACCGAGTCACTCCTCACTCATTGTTCGTCGCTTTTTGGCCAAAAATAACGTCTGTGTGTTGAATCATCCTCCGTACTCGCTTTATTTAGCACCATGTGACTTTTATTTATTTCCAAAAATAAAATTGAAGTTAAAAGGTTGTTTTTTTTATGATATCCCGACCATCCAGAGAGCTGCGACGAGCACTTTGGAGGCGATTCCTCAAAGTGGCCTGCAAGAGGCATTTAATTCCTTATTAAATCGTTGTAACATATGTATTGAATCCAGAGGGGATTATTTTGAATAAAAAAATAGTAGAAATTGAATTAGCTTGTTTATGTTTTATTTTACAAACCCATTCTTAAAAATTATTTGCCACAAATTATTTTCACAAAAAAAAAATATATAAGAAGCATCAAATAATTATTCTTTAAAAATAAAACAAATTATTTTAACAAAGTGATAACAGATATAAATTAATATATATTTTTATAAATATAAATTTGATAGTATGTCGCAGGTAGCTCCATAGTATATTATAGAATCGCAAATGTCAAACGTTGACTCCAAAACATTCCGACGCTCTGTGTCTCGAAGCAATTGGCAGATTTGGAGAATCGAAATAGCCCCATCATAAATCTATTGGCTTTTAAAGCGGCTGAAACGGGGAACTTGCATTATTCCTATGATGTACAAATGGCTTGTAGAACCAAGGAGAAAGAGATAGAAACATTATGGAAGGATCATTAATTAATTGAATAATAGATACAACACCGTGAAACCCCGACAGACAGACAGAAGGACACCATATATATACATATAATTCACACCTAAGATAAATACTCCTGGTAGAAATAGATTATGTGAATATGAAATATTAATGCAGAAACCTGCGGGTTAAGCTACGGATTTAAAAATATTCTCAAACTATAATTAATTATTCATAGGGGAGAATTATCCTGCGGTTCATTTTTATTAATAAAAAAATTAGGAGAGTTCTGGTTTGATATATTTTTTTCTTTTTGTGGTTATTTGAATGATATCCTCTATAATTTAACTAGCGGATGTATCCGGCTTCGCCCGGGTTTTATCTGAGTGAAAGTTTGCCTAACGAATATTATTGAAAATAATTTTCCGGAACATTGAATATTATGATAATAATGCTAATAATATTAATTACATTATATATTTATATAATATATAAAATATATTTTTCGAGCAAACATATCCACTCTCTCTACTGAATAGATTTCTAAAAGGATATATATATGTTATGAATAAATTTGTTGTTGTTGATAAAGGGTTGATAAGACAAAGGATCGATAAGATAAAGGGTTGAGGTGCAGTCGTGATAAAAAAAGATAATGATTTACCGTCAAGTAGCTTTTATTTTCAATTACTTGAGGAAATATTACACATTATTTAGGTTTTCACATTATATAGAATTTATAAGTTAATCCTATATTAGTGATTTAAAATGATTGATTGGTTCACTACGCATATTTACAACAAAATTAAATAACTAAACTGAAAGTCTTTTTAAAAACGATGATAACAAAAATAAAAATTATCAATGAATAAAATGAAATATATATTTTTAAAATATAGAAATATTTAGAGTTTTTAGATTATATAATATTTTTAGATTATATAATATTTCCCCCCTGTGAGAAGATTCTAAAAAAAATAAAATTTTAAAATAAAATTGGTAATTAAAATAATTAATTAAACGAAATCAATAAATCTTTAGAAATAATTAAAAATGAAACAATAAAAATCAATACGCACATTTTTTCATAATAAACAAAAGAAAGTTTGTTTACAAATAATTTATATAATTATGAAATTATAATAAAAGTATATATAAGAAATATTAATGAGCGAAATATATCAAAAATGTATATGAAGCAAAAAAGGTATTTAAATTTGAGTAATTGTTACATTATGCTAGGTACACTTCAAAATATCAAAAGCGTAGAAAATGTTATTTTTACATGGTTGAGTAATGAAACGCTAATAGATGTATGGAGTGACATTAAGTTATTTGTGAAGGCTTAAGAATTGGTGCTGATATTTGTTCTTCATTGTCCATGTCCAAAATATGGCCTTCCTGTAAAAAACATGGTTTATAATCAATATCTATTAACTTTGTGTTAGAATTTTGGTTTACTATAAAGTCATTTTCTATGTTAGTGCTATAGTGAAGTAAAAAATCTGTTTCTGGATAAAATAATTTAAGCTTATTTGAGTGTATAATTTCTGTTTGTTTTCTTTGGGGTATATTAGGCTTATCTATTTCATATGTGACTGGAGAAAGTTGTTTTAAAATTGTAAATGGGCCTATATATCTTTGTGTTAATTTACCAGTGTTTGGATAAATAAAGGTTTTTACTAATACCTGATCTCCTTCTTTAAAAATGGGTTCTGGGTGTTTAATATCATAAAGTTGTTTGCTGTGTTCATGGGATTTTATGGTTCTTTCAATGGCTAATTTTCTTGCCTTTTCTATTGGTGTATGTGTTTCTGTGCAATGTTCTATATACTGTGGTTGTATTCCATAATATAAGAATTTAGGAGTAAAACCTGTTGTGGTATGTACTGTTTCATTATAGCTTTCAGTAATTTTAGGAATATATTTTGTCCAAGGAATCTTTAAATTAGCATCATATTCACATCTTAACCTATTAATGATAGTGGAATTTAGTCTTTCTACTTTTGCATTTGTTTCTGGGTCATGGGAACTGGTGAGTAGATGCTTAACATTATTTCTATCTAAAAAGTGTTTAAATTTTCTGCTAAGAAAAGCTGCATTTCTATCAGTTATTAATATTTCAGGCTTATTAATTTGGAATAAATTTCTTAGACAAGTTATATAAGAATCAGTTGATACAGATTTTGTTGGAAAAGCCCAAAGGAATCTACTGTGATGATCTACTATCATATGGATACTGTGTCTAGTTGTCCCATAATTATGTAACCCGCCCAATGTATCTAGAGAAAAAATGTGATTTGGGTGTGTAGCTATTGGCATCTGTTGTAGTGGTCCATAAACAATTCTGTTATCCCTAGACTTGTTAAACTGGCAAGTTTCACAATGTTTGGTGTAATTAGCAATATCCCTAGTCATATGTGCCCAATAATAGTGTGGAGAAATTATTTTAGTCATTTGAGTTGTTCCAATATGTCCATGCTTTGTATGTACTTTGCTTAATAATTTGTGTCTTAGTGTTTGTGGTACATAAGCTCTTTTAAAACCTCTTTTATTAATAATGTAGAGGCCATTTTGTATTTTAATTTTACCACTACTAATTTGTTCTGTGGATTGGTGTTCTTTTAACTCATTATATGTTAGGTAAAATGAGACAGGTGCTCTTGACAGCATGTCTGCTTCTATATTATTTAATCCTTTAATATGTTTAATGTCAAAGCTATATTGAGATAGGATTAAGGACCATCTAAATAACCTACCTTGTGGATTTTTTACATTTTTGATCCATTTTAAAGGTAAGTGGTCTGTGTGCAAGGTAAAATGTATGTTGTGTAGATATGTGTGAAACCTTTGTACTGAATTAATGATAGCTAATGTTTCAATTTCTGAGGCAGTATAATTCTGTTCATATGGGTGAAGTTTTCTTGAAAAATAACCTATGGGGTGTAAAATGCCTTGTTCATCTGGTTGTTTAAGAACTCCTGCTACTCCTAGACTTGACGCGTCTGTGAATAAATGACATGGTTTTGATGGGTCATAAATATATAGTACAGGTTGTGATATGAGTGCATTTTTAAGTGTTTGGAAGGCTTGTTCATGTTTCGCACTCCATAGCCAAGGAGCATTTTTTAACAAAAGTTCATTCAAAGGTGCCCTAATTTGCGCATAATGGGGAATAAATTTATTATAAATATTTATGGTGCCTAAAAATCTCTGTAAGGTTTTAATATTATATGGTCTATTTAATTTTAAAATTGCTTCAATATTTGTGTTATTTGGTGTATATTTTCCTGAGTTAATAGTGTATCCTAAGAATTGTATTTCTTTTTGTGAAAATTTGCATTTAATGAGATTCAGCTTTATATCCTCTTGTTCGAATATACCTAATATGTCATCTAAATGTTTAATGTGTTCTTCATAAGTTTTGGAGTGTATAATAATATCATCAAAATAATTTAAGGCATAGTGTATATTATGTTTAGTGAAAACTGACTTCATAATCCTTTCAAATTGTGAAGGTGCATTTTTTAGACCATATGGAAGTCTGTTCCATTCATAACATCCTAATTGTGTTACAAAGGAGGTTTTATGTCTATCTTTTTCATCTATGGGTATATGCCAGTATGCATTTTTAACATCTAGAATAGTATATATTTTTGACTGTGATAACCTATCTATAATTTGTTCTATAAGTGGAATTGGGGTATGTTCTGGAACTGTTTTTTGATTAAGTTTCCTATAATCTATACAGAGTCTTGTGGGGTGATTTGGGGCATCAGATTTCTTATTCACTAATAATGCAGGAGAACTATACGGGGCTAGATGAGGGTCTAATAATATCATATTTTAATAATTCAGTTATTTGTTTTTGTATTTCAGCATTATTGTAAAAAGATGTCCTATATGGCTTTTGTGCTATGGGAATATTATCTAAAAGAGATATGCAAATTGGGTTAGTCTTCATGTATCCTATATCAAAATTGTGTTTAGAGAAAACATTCTTATATTTATGCAATATATCTGAAATTGTTTGATTTGAGAAATTTGGATTAATATCTACTTTACTAAAGTCTAAATATGAATTATAATTTGTTATAGAGTACGGTTGTCGCATACTGTGAAATGAGTTAGAATCAGTAATGGGATTTGAAGTAGGATTTATAAGTTTAACATTTGTAGTTGGTATATCAAAAGAATTGAAATTACACAATGGGTTAATATTTAAAAGAGATGAATTTTTAACATAGTATGGGTCTGGAATACATAGGGTAGTGGCATATGACTTCTGATTATCAGTTTTTGGATTAAAAGAATACAAGAATTTATAATTTTGGAAAAGAAGGTTTTTTGAAAAATCTATTTGTAACTTAAATAAATGAAATGTTGGTAAACCTAAAATAATATATTCTATTGGACTATCACAAAAAAAAAACAAACATTTCTTGATACTTTGTAATTTTACCTAAGCTAAGCCTAACTAATATTTTGTATAATGGGTAAGTAAATCCTTCTACCTGGCCTATTCTTTCTTTTGGGGAATTATCTAAAATTTTATAATAAATATGGTTTAAGTATTTTAAAGGTATAATGGAAATAGATGATGCAGTGTCAAGTACACAGGGTAAGGATATTTGGTTAATAAATACAGAGAAAAGTAATAATGTTCTACCTGGGTTGATGCGCTTCGGATGATTATTGTTCTTAAGTGGGCAGTCTCTATGGAAATGGATCTGGTTGGGTAGCTGGTGAGATGCACATATCTTGCAGGGGTATGGAGGCTGGTTTATGGATTTGTAGGGTTCTTGCTGGTGGTGAGTTGCTGCTGCTGTCCTGGGAAATGGCTGGTATTGATGAGCTTTGGAGGAGTTGGAGTTAAATCTTTTTACTGGAGTGCTTGTACTGGTAGAGGGTTGTTGGGGTTCTTCTTCTTTATTTGTTGATAATTTTAATTGGGTTGTGATTTTATACCATTCTGAAGGTTCTTGTACTCTTGCAGCTATTAGATATTTTTTTAGGTGATCTGGCATTCCATCTGTAAGTGCTTCTAGTAAAAGTGTTTTATCTAGGTTTAGTTTTTTGGCTAAAGCAGATTTTTCCTTAAAATATTGTTCCAGATCATCTTTATCAATATATTTTAAATTTAGAAACCTACTGAATAAATTTGAATCTTTAATTGTGAAATATGATGTTAATTTTTGTTCAATTTCCCCCCAATTATATATATCTTGTAACTCTTCTATATAATAATTGAATGCTTCTCCCTCGAGATAATTTGATATATTATTTAGTTTAAAATCTTCATCAAGATGTTTCTGTAAACATTTTTTGTTAAAGAATTTGAGCCAAGATATTATGTTTAAATTTTGACCATTAAATTTCGGTATTTCTATAGTATTTGGATATGGCGTCATGGTGTGTTCTACATTCCTTTGTTTGCGAGACATTTTGTAAAAATAGTTTTATGAAATTTGAATAATTTATAGAGCAATTATGTTGAAAATTCAGGTAATCCTGTCGACTTATTGTTATGAATAAATTTGTTGTTGTTGATAAAGGGTTGATAAGACAAAGGATCGATAAGATAAAGGGTTGAGGTGCAGTCGTGATAAAAAAAGATAATGATTTACCGTCAAGTAGCTTTTATTTTCAATTACTTGAGGAAATATTACACATTAGTTAGGTTTTCACATTATATAGAATTTATAAGTTAATCCTATATTAGTGATTTAAAATGATTGATTGGTTAACTACGCATATTTACAACAAAATTAAATAACTAAACTGAAAGTATTTTTAAAAACGATGATAACAAAAATAAAAATTATCAATGAATAAAATGAAATATATATTTTTAAAATATAGAAATATTTAGAGTTTTTAGATATATAATATTTTTAGATTATATAATATATATATATATATATATTATATATATATATATATTAAAAAACGAAATAAAAAAATAAAAGATAAAAAGATCAGGTGTTGAAATCAATATTAAAAATGGCATATCCTGACCAGGAGCACATGTGCTTTACAGAAGGCAGAGCGCCATCTGGTGGAACAGAAATCAACTAAACATTGACGTAACCTGTTCCCTGATATTTGGCCAAAACAATTTCTTGATAAATCAAGAAAAGCCATCCACGAACGCGTTTCACGCTTTTTGGCGCTCGTCAGCGTGGAGTAGGCTAAACCATTGAGACCAAAAAATATTTTTTGATCCCAATGGCTTCCTGAAAAACCAAGAAATGGGTATTTAAGGCCAAACTTGCGTAAATACGCTTAGCACATTAAAAAAAACGAAATAAAAAATAAAAGATAAAAAGATCAGGTGTTGAAATCAATATTAAAAATGGCATATCCTGACCAGGAGCACATGTGCTTTACAGAAGGCAGAGCGCCATCTGGGTGGAACAGAAATCAACTAAACATTGATTTAACCTGTTCCCTGATATTTGGCCGACCCAATTTCTTGATAAATCAAGAAAAGCCATCCACGAACGCGTTCGCGCTTTTTGGCGCTCGTCAGCGTGGAGTAGGCTAAACCATTGAGACCAAAAAAAGATTTTTTTGATCCCAATGGCTTCCTGAAAAACCAAGAAATGGTTGGCCAAATATCAGGGAACAGGTTAAATCAATGTTTAGTTGATTTCTGTTCCACCAGATGGCGCTCTGCCTTCTGTAAAGCACATGTGCTCCTGGTCAGGATATGCCATTTTTAATATATATATATTGTTGGCTTCCGTAGGCGTTTCTTACTGGGAAAAAGAAAGAGAGGATCCAATAAAATAATTTAGTAGTGTTTATTAGAACAAAATCATAATAGTGAACAACACATATAACAGAGAGTACCGTCGTCTTCCGGGTATTCCTTCTACTGGGGAGCTCGGATTCTATATTCTGTGCGTTATAATCTGTTTATCTGTGGCTCTCTGGTCGGGATGGCGCCTACATTCGGCCATTCCTGGATTTCAGTCGTCCTCGATTGAACCTTGCGTTGCAGGAACGTCGTGGGGTTGCGTCGGGGGGTATCTTCTACTTCTGGCTCCTCGTCCGGACTTTCTTCTGTAGCTGAGTCATCTTCTTCACTGTGCCAAGACTTCAGTTGACTGATATGGGCCGTTGTCGTGTAGAACCGTCCACTGGTTCATTCGCTTAACTGAGTCACCTCTATACGTGTCGCTGGCAGAACCTCGGTAATTATCAAAGGTCCTCGATATTTGGGTTGTGCCTTGGTTGGTTCACCCGTCATTTTGGGTACATGCCTCATCACTACAATTTCTCCTACTTCGAATTGGATTGTACGGCACCTCTTCTTATCGTAGTAGGTCTTCATAATTTCTTGTTTGTTCTCAATTTGGGATCTCACACTCTCTTGAATTCTATCCGGCTCGGTCCATGGGTCCACGTCTTCGTCGGCTAATCTTCTAAGTATCCCATCGTGGAATCGAGGGGAATAGCCGTGGAGTGTTTCGAACGGTGTTTTATTCGTCGTCTTGTTCACCGCATTGTTCAGGTCTCGCTCTACCTCCTTTGATCTTCAGGTCCCAATCCTTCCGTCGCGGATCCTCGATACTGGTTGCTATAGTGGACAATACTGTTCGGTTCACTCTTTCGACCATCCCGTTCCCTTGCGGATGTTTCGTAGAGTTCAGAGTATGATGTATTCCATTTCCTCGACAGAATTCTTCAAATTGCCTTGAGGTAAAACATGACCCTCTGTCGCTGATGATCTTGTCGGTAGTCCGAAATCATTCACAAAACTTTTCATTACCTTCAGGACGTTCTGCGTCGATTTATTCCTTACAGGGCTTAATCGGACAAATCTTGTCAGATTATCGACAATCACTAAAAGTTCCTGGTTACCTTTTTGTACTTCTCACGAAGGGGCCTACGTGGTCCATGTGTACGATGGAAAACGG
Organism: Cordylochernes scorpioides; assembly: GCA_030710605.1. NCBI lineage: Eukaryota > Metazoa > Arthropoda > Arachnida > Pseudoscorpiones > Chernetidae > Cordylochernes > Cordylochernes scorpioides. Next base: position 38,919,503 of record CP092872.1, on the reverse strand, counting down.
TCTCTTGCCTGACTTAATGGGATGTAGGAAGCCTTGTTGTTTTCCACAGGGAACTTTGTTAAATAGACACTCGAGACACATAGCCACATGGGCTCGAACGTACCTCTTCATTGAAGGAAACCAGTACAATTCCTTAATTTTGTTGACAGTCCTATCAGTCGCAAAATGTCCCATTAGATCATGGAATTTGACAACTAAGCTTTTCCTCATACTTTTGGGTATAACATACAGGGCTCGTTCCTCTTCTCCATTTTTCACCATGCGGAAAAGTCTGCCTCCTTTGTAGCTGTAGTCGTTAATTCTATTTTGTTCTCCTACTGTCCTATCACACGGGTCCTTTCGAAAGATCTGGATCAGGTCTCTCAATTCAGGGTCGGAATGCTGAATCATCAAGATTTGTTCTTCCAGTGTGATTGTGAGGCACACTTCAAGGTTTTTCTCCACGATTTCCTCCATCGTGTCTCTAGGGTCGTCGACTGGAGCTCTACTCATTCCGTCTACGTGGGCCATCTTCTCCCCTGGTTTATGTCGAATTTCGAAATCGTATTCCTGAATCAGATTGTACCATCGCGCTATCTGAGGATTTGTAGTCTTCTTCGCGTTCATGTAGACCAGTGCTTGGCAATCTGTAACCACTGTAAACTTGATTCCTACGAGGAACTGACGTAGTCGATCCAAGGTCCACACTATCGCCATCAGCTCCAATTTGCTTGAGTGGTACATCTTCTCGGCCTCTGTTGTCTTCTTGCTCACACAGTAGACCAAGCGCCATTTGCCGTCTTCGTCCATCTGTAGCACCATTCCTGCTAATCCCTCAGCACTCGCGTCGCAATGTACTTCTGTCTTGAGTTCAGGGTTGTAATGAGCTAGTACCGGATATTCGACCAGATCCTTTCGTAGTCCTCCAAATGACCTTCGCTGTTCTTCCTTCCATTCAAATTGTGAACCTTTCTTCGTAAGTCTGCTTAGCGGTTCTGCTTTCCTCGCGAAGTCCTTTACAAATCGTCTGAAGAAGTTCGTCAGTCCCAGAAAGCGTCGTATGTCGTGGACATTCTTGGGTTCTGGAAATTCTTCTATCGCTTTGATCTTTCTTGGGCCTGGCTTAAGTCCGCCTGTACTGATGACATACCCTAAGAACTCA